>JABUQX010110899.1:0-5000 GCA_015478945.1 Trachelipus rathkii
GGTATGTATAGGCATAGGTTGAGGGTTTAGGCATAGTACTTCAAGATGGTTTAGGTATAGGTAATTTTGGAAATTGAGAGTGTTGGAGAGGAGTGTCACGTGTGTCCTATTAATTTCAATGTTTTTTTAGGGATTCGACATGTTTGCTCATAAGTGATGCATTCCGGATTCAATTAAATGTCAGAAGCTCAGTCTGATTTTAAAAGATATTTATTTACTGGAGCATACATTGCGCAAGCTGTTAGTGCTTTTCACCATTGTAACGGAGTAAACAACGGGCAGCTGCAATAATCTTTGAAAAAGCTTATCTAGATTGCACGCTTGAGAGTAATAGTATGCAAAATCAGTTCTCAATATAATATGAGTTAGTCAAAAGACGTTCTACATGCTGGAAACAGAACTTATGATATGCTTAAAAGATTGGTGTTTGAACAAAAGTTCCCCTATCCATATACGCTGTGAATGCAATCAGAAAATGTTAACTGATTTAGTGGCAAAAATATTCCATTTACTTGAGCCATTTCGATCAAGATATATCAGTAATAAATACAGGCTAGGTGGAGTACTGAGGGACAGTAAATGTGGTCTTAGGCGCCAAGATGGAGTTCTACGTTCGCTCAAATGTCGAATCTAATAGAGGGGATAAGATTCTACTCATATTTTAAAATATTGAGAGGTGGAAAGTGAAAGAGCTAAGATGATATTCAGTGGAGAGAGTAATACTCATAACTCGGTTGTTGAAAGAGCTTGTAAGAAAATTACAGGTAGAAAAAGAGGAGGATCAATGTTCTGAATATAGTATCGTGTTAGTATGATAAAGTCTTTGTCGAGTGTAGTAGTTTTACTTGCTCGGTAGTAGGCGAATTAGCCTATAGCTTATTTTGCAGACTAATGAATGTAAGAAATCGCACACTCATAAGACAGAGTATGGTCATGACAGCTTAGTTTGGAGTGCAAGTGGAGAGAGAAGAAATTGACAGTGGAAATTTAGCATCCTGACTCTTTGCTGACGAATGATTCACGTAGATTGGGGTATAATAAGTGAGAGTATGACTGAAGGAGGTTAGGTGCCAGTAGGTTTCACAGCTATGTTAGGTATTACTTTAATGGATGTATTATATAGCAAAATTGTGAGAGCATATGTAGAGAAATCGTCATATAGGCAGAATAGTATAAAAGGTATTGAGAGTGCAAAAGAAAGTCCCGATTCGGCTTCTGGAACGATGTGAAGTTAAAATGTGTATAGGACGTTTACAGGTAAAAGTAAAAGACTACATAATAATCGAGAATTACATCAGAGATGAAATTAAAGCGACATAATTTAAGGTTGTTGCCAAGGTACTTTGACCAGGTGAAGAGGATCACGAACCTATATGTTTGGAGGTGGTTTCAGTAGTTTGGAGCTAAAAGCATGCCGCTTAAGTATATTAGGTAGTTAGGAGTTGAAAGCTTAAAATAGGCTAAGAGGCTTAATAAACTGTCCAAGAGTCTGCGGTTTCGTGGCAAGGTAAGTGCCTCATTAGGCAATAGTAGGAATCACTATCTCTTTATCCTGCATAGCGTGGAGTCGGTGAGCCTGCTCTGAAGAGAGTGAGATGGTGTATCTTCTATATGGAAAGGGTTATCTTATATTTAAATACTACACATGTGACAAGGTGCTGGTGTTAATTGTTCGTGACCATCTGAGGAAACCTCTCAGCATTACGCTTGTTTAGGCCAAATTACCATGTTAAACAACTCTTGTGGTGTTTTTCTCTCTTCTTCCCTGTATACAAAAAGAGTTAATTATATCGCCTTTAGTTCCTCTCATTTCCCACCAATTATACGTATGAATTTTTTGTTGTGATTATTAGCATGTAACTTTCTCAAGGCATGCTCTGGGTGCGTTGTGGTACCCTAATCGATCATTAGCCCAACTATCAAAAGTTTTGGAAGGATAAATGTGGGTGCCCTCACCGTTTTTCCCACATTTATTTACAATAAATATCGGAGTAACTTAACATAGGGTTTGTTGCTCCCCTACCTTGTTACTCTGCTAGTGTACAACCACTTCTGATTAATTTGTTTTTGTGGCTAGGAGAACTCTAAGTACAGTTGCCGATTCTTTAGTAAATTTTCGCATTGGCCACACAACCCGCTCTTCATTAGATCACAATGCTGACAATTCTCTGTACTAGTTTGTACACTCCCCTTCGACCAGGACTGTTTGTCTGCGGCGCTCTTCAACAGTACTGCAGCGGATTGGCGTTAAGGCCGGAACAGGGTGAAACAGGGTGGATTCTTCAAAACTTTCCATTTAATTTAATGTTTTTCCTTTATGCTAAATTTTTTTTATCTTACTTTAATTTTATTTTTTGCCCCCTCTTTTTGAAAAGGATTGCCCGGTGAGTGGTGGTATCATGTAAAAAAAAAAAAAAAAAAAAACTCCGGGTGGAAAAACACTGGAATTAGTTTTATGAATGTTGAAATACTAAGCAATAACAATACCCTTTCCAAGCTCCACACTTCGAGTCTATCCTTTTTTAATATTTCGTAAGTAAGTGAAAGAATGATACCTTTATAACGAAGATGGGGATCGTAAAAAGGTGAGAAATGTCTTAAAATATCATTTAATTGAACGGCCTCCTATAGTGGTAGATTGTAAGAGCATTATCCCTCATGAAAATAATGGAGACTGCTAAATACGTTTATTTTCGAAATTGTCCATTTTATATTAACCCTATGTATAAGCACTAAAATTATAATACATCAAAAATGAATGCTTTATTTTAATTGTTTTAATACGTATCTTTTAATATACGTCGAACTTTTCAGTGATCATATTACATTTTTATTTAAATATAATGGATGATGGAATTTTCGCTCTTACGTTATTATATAGTATTTCGTTATATATTTTTATTTATAACAATCTTTTCCTTTATTATCTCTATTATTCATTTACTAGATTTGTAACTATACACTGTGCGGTAGGGACTGAGTTCGTGAAGCATTTTTGGTATACTATGAGGGTTTTCGCCCGATTTAGTGAATTATAATTTTGTGATTGTACTGATTCTCCCCCCAAGGAAGAAAAAGATGTAAAAGGAGGTCGGTAAGGGGGATGAAAACATTTTAGTTGATGCATATCTACATCAACAACTAGGGCATTTGTGAGAATATATTGTATGATGCTAAGAAGCTTGGTTGCAGTTTGTAAATGGTTATTATGAATTATTTAACATATTTTCAAAGAGGGTTCTATACAATTAATGGGAATATATATATAGTGAGTAGCGTTACATGAATAATTTATATATATAGGATTATATATACATGCTCTTATATCAGTAGTACTATATATCTATATTCTAAAATTTCATAAATAAAGATAAATTAGCTTAATACTGTGTACTATCTCCGAAATTGTCTAAAGGAGTACACGTATTATATTTCAAATAATTTCTCTATAAAATTATGTATAGGGGAGTGCATTTTGGGAAGCGTATAATCAGGTGGTGCTAAAGGGGAGAGTAAACCTTACAGTTCGCTTTCCATATGCCAGTAGATTGAGTAGTCTGTGGTGTCATTTTTTGGGTTGGATACTCAGTTATATATGATGTAATACAATTTAATTGTACGACATGGAGCCTGGTGAAGATATTGCTGGTGAGCTCTCGGGCGATCACCGGTGCAATAACTATTTAATGGTTGGGAAATTCTCCACTCTCTGGAGGAATCATCATGATTGGAAAAATGGTTGAAGATTGTCTTGGCTCTTCTTTTGTTTTGGTAATTGGAGTTCCAACATTCGTAAAAATTGTAGTCGTCAGGTGGACCTTGATTGTATGGAAGTCTTCCATAAGAATGAGAAGAGTAAGTTAGGGCTCTTCTCCTATTGTAATATGAGGTTTGAGCGGTACGGTTTGGCTCGAAGGAAGGAGACATATGAGAATTAAACTCAGTCTTCTGGAAATGCCTTAATTGCATTTTATGATTGGGTGACGTTTCCTTCGTCACATAAAATATCTCCGGACGGAGAAGTTAAGACGAGGCATCTGATCAACCATATACCTAGTCATGTGATGGTCTTGTTTTTATTTAATTGATGAATGGTGGCAGAATTCGTTATAAAAATGAATTTGCACAAGTTGATTTTGTGGCAGTTTGTTTTGGTAGGAACGCCTACCGTATTCTCCATACGGTTTAATATAAAATGAATGTGGCAGTGCAAATTAAGAGATAGAAGAATATGTCAGCAGGCGAGTCCTGATAGCTTATATAAGAATGATAGTAATTAGGAAAAGGGATACGTACGACCGTAATGCGAAGATCTGACATTTCACCTATCGCGCGGAATTCTCTTTTTGTGATATTTTTCTTTACCGAAGTTTTAATATGGCCAGGGTTTGGTGTATTATGCACAGAACTCGGCAAGGGATAACGCAGTCCAGAACACGATTTTCGAATCCGCTATTTTTATTTTTTTTTTTTTTTGGTAGGGGTGTTCATTTTATAAAAACAATAATCATCCAGCATCTGTAAGTACAAAACGTGTTTATTTCGCATTCCTTCTTGCTATAATCAGAAGTGGGAATTCTAGATCCTCTCGTATAATAGTCACCAGATACAGAAACCAGGGGTGGTCTGGCTTGTGCAATTGTCCTGGTGAAAATAACTAAAAAATAAAGAAACTACAATGAAGATAAATAAATAATCAGAAGTGACCCTAAGGCGTGGAGTAATTAATAAAAGATTAATAAGTATAATCAATGATATTATTTTTTCTCAAAATTATTGCTCATTTAAAAAAAAAATTAAAAACATCATATATCCATACCAAACTGACAAACAAAATGGAAAAAACATAATGATGCATGGCCGAGTTTTAACGGGCTAAAATGTTTAAAAAAAGTAAAATGTGGGTAAATAAAGAAAAAGGTGGTTGTCTTAAAAAAAAAAAAAAAAAAAAAATGCGCTAAAGGTAGCTCTAAAATACCATACAGCGTGAGAAATGGAAA
>JABUQX010110899.1:15000-27500 GCA_015478945.1 Trachelipus rathkii
GCGACCGGCGCGGAGGTTGTTGTGTCTGTCTCAACCGTGTATGATCCCCCCTCTGGCGGATGACTGGCCTGACACCGTCTGGCTATGCCTCTCGATGAGTTGGGCGAATGTCCTGGACAGTGTTTGATAATACGTCGTGCAAGTGCCTGTAAGGCAGGTCGGCGGGAGGGTCGTGGAGGTTATTGCATGCTGTCCGGGATCGCGACGTTTCAGGATACCACAAACGTTCGAAGTTTGGTGAGGTTAAGTGCTATATGCTGCCACTCCAAGCGTAATTTTTGAACCTCCTAAGGTAGTCGTTTACACATTGGGGCCTTGTGTGGTCTTGCATTGTCATGGATTAGGATGAAAGAGTCACCGATGTAGGTGGCATATATAGGGCACGACATATGGTTCGAGGATGTTTGTGATATACCTTAGGCTGTAAGAGTGACTCATCGAAGATGTGCAACTCCGTAGGCCAACAATAGAGATGCCTCCAGACATAACCGACCACCTCCAATGCGGCATCTGGCAGCAATTGTATTGGCGAACTTTCGCGTCGGTAGTGGTTATACTCTGCAGCCGTAAGGGGACAGAGAACACTCCGACTTGTCCGTAAAGGTAACGCTTTGCCAAATCGTCGACAGTATAATGGATGTGTTCTCGGGAAAATGCCAGTCGTGCCCTTCGATGTGCCGATAAGTGCGGTGGACATATGGCAGGTCGCCGGAGCTTGTAAATTGTTCGCAGGCGTCGACGCACTGTTTGTCACTCCTTGGTGCCGTGTACCTCGCACCTGTATCTGCAATGTTCATGCCGTTGTGTGGCGCTTTCGTAATGCACGCAGACGTATAAATCGGTCTTCCACGGGTGTCGTGCCCTGGGTCTACCTTGTCCTAGCCGGCGATCATGTGTCAAGGTTTCCTGGTACCGTTGGATCACCCGTGCAATCGTTGTGTGCGTTAAACCAAACCGTCGACCAAGTGCCTGGTACCCGTGTCCTTCGGCGTGGTGTGTTGTTATCTGCACTCAATGATCTCTTGACAGTTTTGACACAATATCCTCTCCATGTTTATCCGAGTCGCTTCGTACGTGAATGATCGCCTCGATTCGATATAGTATACCCCGACATAACCTACCCCACCTCTCCCAGGTCTAGTTACGTGGTTTAATGTTTTCCCAAATTTATCGCGGTGACAGCCCCAATACTGGAGCGAATTCTATGCGGGGTGGTTACATAATTGCACTGATGCTGTCATCTGCGTTGGTTTGGGGTTTCATGGGGTTAGGGGCCTTCCCGTTCCTACGAGTGACATTTACCCTTGTGGTTTGTTATTTTTGACGAGTATTATATATTATTATATATATATAATATATATATATATATATATATTATATTATATATATATATATATCTATATATATATTATTCTATATTTTTATATATTATTTATATAATTATATAATATATCTATATTATATATATATATATATATATATATATATATATATAATTATTATATATATATATATATTATATATTTATTATAAATATATATATATATATATGTATTATATATATATATATATTACTGTATATATTAAAAATATATAATATATATATATATATTATATATATATATATATATATATATATATATATATATATATATATATATATATATATATATATATTATATTATACTTATATATTATATTATATATATATATATTTATTATATATATATATCATTGGTTTTATTTGGTTTATTTAAAAAAATGGTTTTTGGTTTTTTTAAAACGCAATGTTTTTTTTTCGGCAACGCTTAAATTCTATATATATATATATATATATATTATATTATATTAAAAATATTTAATAATAATATATATTATTATATAGTATTTTATATATATATTATATATATATATATATATATATATATATATACTATTATATATATTATATATATATATATATATATATATATATATATACTTCAAGAGGGGGTGGAAAATAAAACATGGAAAAACCCACCCCAAGCCTAACGCAAATTTCTTAGGTGAGCGCAGACGTGAGTTTTAAAGAGAGGAGATTAATATAGTTGGAAAAACAGAAGAAGGCAAGGAGTTCCAAAGAACAAGTAGCTTGAAAGAAAGAGGCACCACAACGAACAAGTCTGGGGTTTTCAATACTCACCAAAATTCATGCGAGATCATGGACCCCATGTATTGCGAGGGCGAGACCATGGAGGGGAATGCGAGAGGCCAGTCCGCCTGAGCATCTCCCGTTGTAGTACCTAATAGAAAAGAGATGTGCGCCAACGTCAAGTCGCAGAGATAGAGGGTCAAGAGAGTTTGAAATTAGGGGACAGTTTATTAGTCTCTTAGCTTTAGACTCAACCTATCAATAGAAGGGTGGAGCGACCTCCCCGAAATGTGGAGAACAGTACTCCATACAAGGGCGAATAAGGCCTTATATAACTGAGCAGTTCTTGTGCAGTTAGGAAAAAATTCCTCAACCTGACAGAACTACGCAGTTCTTTGAGGCCACTTTATAAAACCATTGAATATGAGGTTTTTCATAGACAATTTATTGTTTATGTTAAGACAAGAATGTTTATGTTATTCAGGAGAGACGTTAGAGCCGTTGAAGGAAATAGGAAAGTTGGGGAGGTGTTTTGAGAGGGGGATGTAGAGAAGTTGAGTTTTTAACGAGTTCATTTTACAAGGTTGCGGGTGACCATGGGGAATCCTTCAGTCGACAAGGATGAATCGGAGCTGAAAGACGAGAGGCAATTATAAAGCAAAAGAGGGAGCAGATTTGAAATGAGTAGAAAGAGTGGAGGTTGAGATCAGTCGCATAAGAGTGAAAGAGTTGGAAGTACAGTGATAGATCGTTGATGAAAAGTAGAATAAAGTTGGGAGAAGCAGAACAGACCTTGCGGAACCCACAATTAACAGGAAAGGAGGAAGAAGTCGCTGCATCAACGAGTGCTGATATACGAGCGATCGGAGAGAAAACTGGACAAGAGTAAGCAAAGAGAATGAGGGAAACCCAAGGAAGAGAGCTTAGAGAGCAGTGGAAGCGTGCAAACCCGGTCAAATGCTTTTGGATATGTCAAGCGCAAACCACGTAGACTCCCCATAGTCCCTAAGGCAGAAGATCACAAATTAAGCAAGATAAGAAAGTATATCACCAGTTGACCTCGAGCGACGAAAGCTATACTGATGATTGAAACGAAGGGAATGAGACTCAGATGATCCAGGAAAGAAAGTTAAGAGAGTTTCAAAAATTTTTGACATAATACATATGAAAGTTGTAGGACGATAGTTAGAAAGGATCAGAGCGGCTAACTTTTTTTCGGGATGGTGGCATGTGCGCGCTTCAGCACTGAGGAAAAGTATTAGTATTAAGAAATAGAGAGTAGAGTTGAACGAGAACAGGCGGCAGCTCAGAAGCACACTCCCTCAAAACACGGGAGGCGTTCATAGATCTCAGGATCCCATGCACAACGATCATGTGTAATCACAGGTAAAGGCATGGAACAAGATGAGAAGAGTAGGAGGAGGGATTCCAGAATCATCCAGGGTAGAATTAGATATGAAAAAGGAGACCAAAGAGGTTGACCCTTTTTAAAAGGAGAGTTTGCTACATATCTGTCAAAACGAACAAGAGGAGGAAAAGCAGATTTACAAAAGTGGTTAGAGATTTTTTGGCAGAAGCCCTGAGATTTTTTTAATCAGTAGGAGAACAAAGCAGGGTTGTCGCACTTTCTTTAGTGGAAAGTACGCCTTAGCTGATAGAATATTATCCGCTGCAACGATTCCGAGTAGAATGAAAATTAGTAAAAGTAAACGGAGAATGAGAGTTTTTCCATGCCCGATACGCAGTGTCTCTCTCCTGAATGGCGCGAGAACAAGCTCCATCTAACATGAATTTTTGGGGGAGAAAAGATTTAGTTTAAGATGGAATTGAACTGCCTCATCATCAGTGATTACGCCCAACTTTTTATTGGTAACGAGGATCTCCCGAGTCAAAGAGGATCAATTCCAAGAGTAGTTAGCCAAAAAACAACGCATTCCCCCAATTAGCCCGATTAAAGTGCCAAGAAATTAGTTTAGGCCATGGTGGAGCTGCTGGAAGAAAAAAGTTTATAATTAAGGCTACAGATTGTGTCAGCAGTTTACCAATGGCGTGAGGAAATGGTGTTATTTATAACGAGAAAGGAAGTAGTGGGTGAAACATAAGTCGAGCGTATCAGAATTGTTAGGCACGACTGGATATGTTGTAGGTTTCTTAATTATCTTGTTACAGATCGTTGAGAATACTGAATGTTTTGGCCTCCTCCGCCTGCATCAGTGTGAGAGGAGCCCAACGCACTTCAGTAAGTTTGAAATCACTAAATAGAGATCTCAGCATTTGGAATGGGAGAAGTAACAAGTCTCATGATAAGTGTCAGATAAGTAAAAAAAAAACGTTAGCAATCTGTTCATTAAGGGAGCAGTAGCAGAAACACAGATTATAGTAGTAGGGAGAAAGATTTTTAGCAACAGAACATAAATTAGGAGATACAAGATTCTCGAGACGTGTTACAAGGAGTGTTTATGTTTATATAGGCACAGACACCAACATTTAGACGAAAATTATAGAAAAAGTTATAGCTGGAGATATTAAGTTTATTTGAAAAAGAATCCCTGGTTAGCTGGGCTCAGACAACAATAAAATGTTAGGCTGAGAGTTAGAGAGGCGATATTCCATAATTCCTTGATTAGCGCAGCCAACGAACGTTAAGCAAAGTTAATAGAAAACCGTGCGCCACTCCCAATCTACTTCGAACCATCATTCGATCAGCGCTCACACAAACAAAAGCACACAAAGCTTCTAATAGTTTAATTTTTACTTTTACTAATCCACACACACACACATACACACACACACAAGCACACACACACACACACACACACCATACGCACACAACCCACATAACAACGCAACACACCACACCCAAGGATCGTATACTATCGGATAAACTAAATAATGTTTTAGAAAAAAAATTTAAAGTTATCCGAAGGGATGGTAAAACTTGCTTGTGGAATATTTTTGTTAAAACGGAAAATAATTTCTTGTTATGCATGTTACTTAAAGAAACACAAAGCTAAAATCCTATAATATACAAATAAATTTTAAAAGATATAAAAGAATTATTTACAGAGCTTATGATTCTGGACGGTAAAAGTTTCAACTAAAATCCTCATCATTTGTAAAAAGTAAGCATAAAAAACTTGACAACAATTAAATAATTAAACAAAAATGCCAAATGAACAATGACATTTTCAATTAAACTTGAGAGAACTTTTAAAACTTAAAACTTAAATTATATAATTTAAAACTATAAAAAAAGGAACTTAGAAGAAGAGCACACGACTTTCACATCACAAGCGTCCAACATATATATATACCTAATATATATATTATATATATATATATATATTATAATATATTGTATATATATAAAATAGAAATATATAAAACAAAATGCTATTGAATTCTACAGGGCTGCGGAGCGGAGCGAGCCGGAGCCGGGAGCCGGAGCCGGAGCGGAGCGGAGCCGGAGGGAGCCGGAGCGTGAGCCGGAGCCGGAGCGAAATTTTTGGGATCTGGAGCGGAGCGGAGTCGGAGGCGAAATTTTAGGGGGCCTTTAGCGGAGCCGGAGTCGGAGCCTCAAAAAAAGACGCTGCTTCGGCCCCGGCAATACAAATTAAGAATTAATTATTTTATTTTACTACATGTGTTTATATATTATATATATATATAATTTATATATATATTATATAATTATATATATTATATTATTTATATTATTATTATATATATATATTATATATATATTTATATATAATATATATATATATATTTATATATATATATATTATATCATATATATATTATATATATATATATAATATATATATATATATATATATATATATAAAAATATATTTATTATATTATATATATATATATTATAATATATATTTATATATATATATTATTATATCATATATTATATTTATATATATATATTTTTTTAATAATTGAGGAGATTCACCTCTAATTCTAATATATCCATATTTCAAATTATATATATATATATATATATATATATATATATATATATATATATATACTATATATATATATAATTATAAAAAATATATATATTATATATATATATATAATATATATATATATATTTATATATATATATATATAATATGTATTTAATATATATATATATATATATATATATATATATATTATATATATAATCTATATACTATATATATATATAATATATATATATATATATATTATATATATATATATATAATATATTCTCTTTTCCAGAAATTTGATTATGTATATTTATTATTCATAATAAAAAAGGTTTCGGTACTTCTATAGATAACTTTAATTTATTAAGTTTAATATCCTTAGAAAATCATGTCAACTAAACCAAATCGAAAACACCTCATGTATTTGAATATATTACTCACTCTGATGATAAAAATCTTTCATTTGTATATGAACTAGTTACACAGTTGTTGGACAGTTCAAGTTCGGATCATGCAGCAAAAGAGTCTACCTAAACTACAAGTTATCATGGGGTACAATAACTCTATTGATCTTTAAAATTAATGCGACTTTAAACGGCTATCATCCAGATTCCTGAATTGTTAAAAAGAAAGGTGAAGCTAAAGGTAATCAGGATAAACCTTTATTTAAAAACTCAAGACTAAAGTGGAAACTTTTTCAGATGCCATAAACTTGTTCTGTCTATGTTAAGTGAAAATTAAAATACATTGATTATATGTTGTTAAAAGATCGTGACCCATTAGTTTTCTTTGCATGACCAGGATTTAAAGCACTGTGTGGAGCATGGCTTAGAAACTGGAAGTCCTTTTAGACTGGAAAAATATTTGTAAATTAGTTCTAGAAGAAAATAAACAAAAAAAAATAAGCTTAAAATTGCATAATGGGACGCTTTGTGCATTTAAAAATGGAAACTTACACATGGGCAAAGCTTAAAATTATTTTGTCAATAATTTTATATATTTGGACGAAGATAAAAACATATTTCTTAAACGTTAGCAGTAAAAAAAAAACTCAAATTTCAGCGAAATATATTCAGAATTTGTTACTGACATCTTTAAAGAATTCGAAATAACAAGAGACAAGTAATTAGTTTAGGATAACGAATCAAACATGATCAGTACGATTGAAAAATTTAAATAAGGACAATGAGGGTGAGGAATAGGAAGCTGGTAAATGTGATACTGATTTTAATGTGAATGTCAAAAACGAAGAAGTAATAGTTGTTTTCCAGAATGAACTTGATAATAACTATGAAAAGACTATGTTCCGATAATTACATTGCACACATGAGATGTGGAGTTTATACTTTACAGTTTTAGCAGTGCGTGATTGTCTCCACAATACTCATAGAGCAATCTTATAAGCAGGGCGAGACAATAGCAAAAGCAGCACGTACCCAAATTGTGAAAGTTTCTAAAGATCCAAGCTGCAAAAGTGGCATCCTTTTAGGTCAAGCAGACAAGATGGGGGAAAGTACATGTCTTATGCTATAAAAAGGCTTCTGCAACTAAAAGATTATAGTAGTAGTATGATGCTGCGGGTACTTTGAACTTTCTTCTCCGACAGTCAGATGGGAAACACAATCGAAACACTCGAAGAATTATTAAAACACCCATACTTAAAACAAAAATATTCAATCAGAATACTTGACTGCAGGAAATTTTTATAGAGAACGGATTTTAAGCAAATCACAAATAAATTCCATGAAAAGAAGGAAAGAAGTTAACTGAAAATAAAATATTTTTTCGACAATCTTTGTTAGAATCTTTCCGAACTGAAAAGATCTGATTATTTAAGTAGGAGTGTTCTTTGTGAAGCTAGGATAAATGAATAAGCTATCGAAAGAAACTGGGCCGGAGTCGATAGTTCGCAGTTTCAAGAATTCTCCCTTTGTAGATTTTGTCAGATGAAGATGAAGAAGTCAAATTTGCCAGATAAATTAGGGAAAAATTGGAGGCATGCGAAAAAGCGAATTGAGAAAAACTAAAAAGACTCTACTAGTAAAAGACATTCATCCTAAATATCTTCTAGAAAATAAAGGTGAATCGCAAAGTTAAAAGAAAGGTAATCAATGTGCTATCCTAAAATTTTTTTCACGATGCGCTTTCACTTTACAGCTTTGCCTCTATTCAGTGAATGTTGAGAACTTTTTTCTGCTTTTTAAAAATATAAATCGGAATCTAAGGACATCGTTAAAGGAGGATTTTTTTGATATTGATGGTTTTATTTTTAAGAACAATTGTTTTGAATAAATTTATATTAATATGGTCGGGCTGTTCAAAGAGAAATTATTTTTAAAATTTAGGAAGAAGTGAATTATATATATATATAATATATATATATATATATTATATATATTATATATATATATATATTATATATATATATATATATATATATATTAATATATATATATTATTTATATTATATATATATATATAATATATATATATATTCTATTAATATTATATATAAAATCTGTTTTTGAATAAGTTATGTTATATATGTTTCAGGCTCATAGTTCAAACGAGGATTATTTTAAACTTTAGATGATCTAAAATTGATTTTTTTTTCTTTTTAGGAAAAAAAATAATAAATTATCATTTCTTAACTGTACAGCAGTTCATCGTTCAAAGAGGAAATATAAATTAAAATTTAGGAAGAAAGTGAAGGATTTTTTTTTAATCAGATGTTCTTTTAAGTTGCGATGAACTATTTCCTTCAGCTATTAAATTCTAAGCTAATGAAGATGTCATTCAACATTTAATTTCATATATCCTCAATTTTGTTCACGAAATTTATGATTTCATGACTGGAATGGGAAGGATTATAACTAGGGGTCCGGAGCCGGAGCCGGAGTCGGAGCCGAACAATTTTAAAATGCCGGAGCCGGAGCCGGAGCCGGAGCCGGAGTCGGAGTCGGAGCCGGGTAATTTTAAAATGCTGGAGCCGGAGCCGAAGCCGGAGTCGGAGCCGGGTAATTCTAAAATGCTTGAGCCGGAGCCGGAGCCGGGGTCGGAGCCGGGTAATTTTAAAATGCTGGAGCCGGAGCCGGAGCCGGAGTCGGAGCCGGAAAAAAATTTGCCGGCTCCGCAGCCCTGGAAGGATGGATGAAATAGCACTCTGCATATGTTGAAAAGAACCGAAGAATTCATAGAGTTGCTTTGTTTACTGGTAGCAAATCCAGAAAACCCATTCTTTACAATTTAGAGTGAGTATTATTGTCTAGAAATGTGAAATTTCTAGAGAAATTACATAAAAAGATCTAACAACATCTACATCTACAATTAGGGATATCAAACCTTTTATAATCATCCTTATCGCTGATGAGAAAACTGTATGTGTTAAACCAGAAACAATTGCTTGAAGATTATGAAAGGGGAAAGCAAATGGTTGGTTACATGATGCAAACTTTGAAAGGCGAACGTAACAGAAGATTTAATAGACTTGATAATGAGTATCTGTATAAAGTAGCCACATATCTTAATCCAAGATATAAGGGTTCTCGCCTGCACAAACAACTGACAAAGTAAAATAATTTCTAGCTCTGCTCTGTGACGACATGAAATTTGATAACAAGCATTTAGCGGGTGCTGAACCAGAAAGAACCTATGGAGAGATTCTTCATCAACACCTTGTTCAAGTACTCGTGCGTCACTAACTGAAACTCTGAGCATAATTGTTGCTTCCAGTAGTAATGATAAAGAAGAGAATATCGCAAGCAGCACATCACTGGACTTCATAGAATAGTATCACGAAGAAAAAAAGAATTGATTCCTAGGAAGATGCTTTAAAATAGATGAAGTATAAAAGTAAAGAGTTTCCCGATTTGGCAAAAGTTGAGTGAACAACTTTTCAGTTTCGTTGGGTATATTTATAATGACAGACGTTCCCAACTTCATGAAGATAAAGCTGAAAAACTTTTATTTTTGAAACTTAACCTACCCACAATAAAATTAACAAGGAATATGGAAAGTTAATAAGTGGAGATTGGGAAAAGTGGTTGAAGGGATGCATGAAAAGTTGTTTCCTCGTTGCGTATCCTAAAAACGATAGTGTGTAAAAATTTTAAAATTTTACATCGATTCTTACAGAGATAAGGCCGTAAATCCAATAATATTATATATTATATATATTAATATATATATATATATATATATATATATATATATATAATATATATATTATATTATTATTATATATATATATAATTATATATATATATATGATATATATTATATTATAATATCATGGGTGTGCATTGAGGGTATGTAGGTAATGGCGCTGCTCTACCCCAGGGCTGCGGAGTCGTAAAATAAATTTTTCGACTTCCGACTCCGACTCCGACTCTTAAATTCAAACACAGGATTTTTCGACTCCGACTCCGACTCTACTTGCACAGAAGACTCCGACTCGAACTCCGACTCCGACTCCGACTCCACTAAAACAAAAATTTTCGACTCCTCGACTCCGACTTCCGCTCAGCAGTCAAATTCAAATTTTCGACTTGACTCAGATTTGTGCTTACAGAGGTTAACAGTAAACATTTTTTTGGCTTCAACAATTTTTTTGCTTGCTTTTGAGGAATAAAAAAATGTACACTTTTCAATGATTACCTCCAAATGCTTATAACGTAAAGTACAGTAAAGACTAAAGATGCTGGCGCAACACATGACAAACATTTCAGTTTCGGAAACAAATGTATATCGTAATTATAATGCAATTATTTTTATTTTTATTTAAACGCATTATAAAATTAACAGTTTAATACCTTTTGTTTCAATAATAATAATAATAATATAATAATAATAAAATAATAATAATAATAATAATAATATAATAATAATATTATAATAATATAATAATAATAATAATAATAATAATATAACAAAATAAGTAATAATAATAATAATCATAATAATCAATAATAATAATAATAATGATATAATAATATATAATAATAATAATATATAAATATATAATTAATAATATAAATAATAATAAAAAATATAATAATAATCGGCATTAACAGAATTGCTTATGAAATAAAAAACAAAGGAATTTTAAAATTCAGAGATTTTTAATTTATATATATATATATATATATATATATATTATATATATATTATTAATATATATATATATTATAATATTATATATAATATTATATATATAATATATATAATATATATATATTATAATATTATATATATTATATATGTATATTATATAATATATATATTATATATATATATATATATTTAAAAATTATTTATATAATTATATATTGGATTGCCTAAATACACAAAACTCAGAAATTCACCTTTGAGACATGTAATATCTATGTGCGGAACGGTTACACACGAAATTGCGCCATATATGAACAGCATTATGCGCGACCATACTTATAACTCTTTCATAGTTAAATCAAATAATGAAACATGTAAATTATCCTAAAACTTGAAGCCACTAATATATTTGCCTCACTTGATGTAGAATTTTTGTTCATAAATGTACCCGGTTCTTGAATAGCATTGACATAATAATTAACGAAAGTGTATCACTCAAATAACCTACCCCCACCAGATATATCAGAAAAACATAAGAGGAACCTTTTATTAATTTGTTGTACTTCGAACACCGTTTAAATTTAAAGAAAACATATATCTCCAAACTGATGGAGTGTCGATGGGCTCACCACTTGGACCTACATTTGCTGACTTCTATATGTCCAATCTGGAAAAACAAAATCCTTCGTGAAACAAACAACTTTAACCCCGAATTTTACATAAGGTATGTCGACGACACCTTCACTATTTTTTTAGGAAATAGATCATATACATCAGTTCATCAATAGAATTCAAAGGACGAAGTGTCATGCTTAATTCAAATACAAACTTAGGTTTAATATGCTATCTGTTTTTTTAGAATCAAATCAATGTATGTCTGACGGCTCCACTATTAGGCATACATGTCAAACCCACTGATATGGTCTGTATATGAACTATGGATCTTATTCACCACTATTTATAAAGAATCTATCGTAAAAATTTTAGTTTACAGAGCATACAACCTATGTTTTAAACTTGGAAAACTTTTGATGAAGAAATTTGCCGCATTAAGTAAAATTTAATTAATTGTGATCAATCCACAATATTCAGTTGAAATTTAATTACAAATTATATCATAAAGAAAGTAAAATAGTCCAGAAAATTCGATAATTTCTTCTTCAAACTGTTCCAATGCTATTTGTCAATTAAGGAAGAGAAGTGCCTTCGTAATATTTTTGAATTCTCACCTCAAAATTAAAGACACCTCAAAAATTAAAGTCAGACTATACCACAAGTCCAAACAACTG
>JABUQX010110900.1:0-26272 GCA_015478945.1 Trachelipus rathkii
GTATTGAAATATATATATACTACCATATATATTAATATATATAATATATTTATATATATATAATAAAAGCGGCAATTTTTTTTTTTTTTTTTTTTATTCGGGTCGGAAAATTAAAAAAAAAAAATTATTTCCCCCCCCTTTAGGGGGCTCGAGCCCGTACGGGGGGACACGAGGGGGGGGGCACGTTCCAGATCGCCCCCGGAGGCACACCCGGATGGGTGGAGGAGACCCTGCCACCGCGCGCGCCCCCACCCAGACACCCAAAGCACAAAGAGTGGGGGGTTCCGGAGACCCTCAGACCCTCCGCGGAGGGGGGGATTAGTCCCCACCCTTATGCGTCCACCGGGAGGCGAGAAGACCCCGCCCTGGCATCATTTGACAGCGGTTTTACCGCTATGGTATTTCTTTAAGCTAGATCATATAAAAAAAAAAACAGAATTAAGTTCGACAAGCAATTTTAATTTTAACTCGCTCCAAAACCACAGTGGTAATCTGGACTTACTTATTCCGATGAATAGAGCAAAAAAAAAAAAAAAAAACAAAAAAAAAAAACAAAAAAAAAAAAAAAGAAAAAAAAAATAACAAAAAAGGAGTCCCATCCTTTCAGAAATAATTTTTGGTAATGATTCCAAGATATAAACTATTGGTTGGTTACTCGTAGGGACCTGCCGTTCTCTAATAGACTACATGTAACTTGTGGAGTATTTAACAAATTTTCTGAGCAATTCATATATATAATAGATATTAACGTATCGGGCTGTTGATGTAGCACGACGGGAATCCATCAATCAGGAAGTGCCGGACACGGCGTCGTATTACCAGCACATCTGTGGGACACGTAGAAGATTATTGCATTTAGTGAATGGATTGCGGGGATAACTACCGACAGCGCTAGGAAACTGATGGTACAGGGTAATTTAATGTTCTCGAAGAGGCGCGCATCTGTCGCAGGTAGGGTGCGTAGGTCTTGATGGCGCCGTGCTGTTTGTGGGTGTGTTGAGCCGGATGTGTGGCTTAGTTACATCTTGCAGAAGAGTGATTGTCTACGTGTCATCGTACATAGGACGGAGAGTACTTGCTGGCGGGTCTTTAGGATCATCATCTACCGGAGGTAAGGGTGAGTAGGAGTGCTAGCTTCCATATTCAGATGAATGTTTTTGGCTGTATTGGACGGGACGTGAGATGGATAATAATACTAGGTATATAACGTATATAGTATATAATAGTAAGTGATAGATAATAATATTTATATATATATAGAGTATCTATATATATATGCAGTAGACGATGATATACTTTATATATATAAATATATAATATAGGTATAATTATAGTTGCATGTACTTACTATATATTAAAACATAAAAGGAACAGTGAAGCACAAAAAGAGGAAATTGTTTTATTTTATAAAAACTAAATTAAATTTTATTTGTTTTAAAGAGAGGCTCATAAAGTAAACCTTTTCTCGATGATAATTTTCTTCAGTCATGTAAAAGGTCCAAGGTCTATATAATATATATAGAATAATATAATAGCCATAAAGGCTATTATATCGAGCATATATGACTATAATACTATATGTATATATATAAACACATAAATCAAAAGCTATAAATAATTTTATTATATATAGGTATATATATAATATATATATATTACTTTATATATATATTCTATATAATATATATATATATCTATGTATATATATATATATACAATATATATATTATATATAGTCTAAAGACAATTGCTTTTTGGGGAAAAATTTGAGCTTCCACGAATAAATATTGCAAGTAAAAATTATTTAAGTGTGTGTTTTTGGTCGATTGTACCTAGTTTGTTTAAATATTTAATACTTAGCAAAAATACATCAATACTTGAGCTAATTATCATAGAGAAAACTAATTATTATTTTTGGATTCAGTGAGTCCCATAATTGGTAACTGAAATTTCATTGAAAATCAAAAATTTCGCTAGAAAAACACGAAAGACCCAATATATATATTAACTCATTGATATATATATACACATTATATAGATTAATATTTATATGCTATATTGATATATACTAAATATATGATATATATAATATGTATTGTAATTATATTATATAATATTATTATTATATTAGTATATATATATATTATATATATATATATATATATAACTATAGAATTTTTTATTCTATAAATATATATTATATATCCATATAATTATTAGTATAATAATAATAATGATATAATATATAATATAGTAGCGTGTTAATAATATATATATAAATATATATATATATATTATAGTATACCACAATTATATTGAATATATATATATAATCTATAGTATATATAGATACTTTATATAGTATATAGTATATTATACGTAATGTATATGGTTGAAGTCTAGAACGTATGTCGCACAAAATTAAAATTAAAGTAAAATGAACTAAAAATAACATTTTTTATAATACTTTTTTTACCGTTTCAAAATAAAAACACGAAAAAAAAGAATGTAGATTAAAAAGAGAGGAAACGAGCCGCCACTGATACCTATATATATATATTAGTATTATATATTAAATATTAGCATATATATATTATTTATAGTATATATATACTATTATTGTATTATAGTATATAGTATATATATATAGATATATCAATATATAATATTATGTATATACTATATATATATATATTAGTACAGTAAGGGGGTATCCAGGGGGGGGGGCCAAGGGGGCCATGGGCCCCCCCCGAAATTTTTAGACACATAATTTTTAGTTAACTTATTAACGTTAATATATATAAGTGGCAGAGTTAAACTAAATTAAACGATAAAATTAATTAAAAATAAATTAATAATATTAGATTAATAAATTAAATTAAAATTAACGAAATTTGCAATTTCATAGGTATGGTATTCTAGCAATAAGGAAAGTGGAAATAGTTAAAATATAATGTGGGTTAGCTTACTCTGATAAAACGTTGGGGTTTATTATGCTCAAATTGCGTATTGAGAAGAAGGTAAAGGAAATTGCGTATTGTTTTTGGAAAACAACAGGAATTGGGTGTTTTGTTCGAGACCTCGATATTCCAGCTAAAGAAGAAGCCATTGATCTCCAAAAAAACCACGAGGCAGAGCTAAATATCACAAAATCGGTGGCAGGAAGAGATTTTCTGAAGAAAAGACAGCAGGTTCAAGGGAAAATCTGAGACATGAGAGTGATCAGCTAGAAAAAAAGGGGGGCGGGAGGGAGAACAAGCGGCTAAATTCCAATTGTTTGAAAAGCACATTTCGTATCTGTGTTAGCAACCAATACGTACGTGATCATTATTACTCAGTTCATAATCGACTGCTCTTGAGTCTGTGGGAACGATGGCACTGTTTCGGGGTCTTTTATATGATATCTTTGCTAATGCTGGAAGACATGTTCTTTCAGACAGTTTAAAACTAGTGTAGAAATGCAATGTAATATGCAGGTTCAAAGTCCAAATGATCTAATTCAGTCATTTGTGCGTCTTATCTCATTCAACGTAAATTGTGCAAAAAACTTAAAAAAGTAATTTTTTTACTGTCCTTAGCCGATTGGAGACGAACCGATGATTCAGGAAAGAACAAATTTTCGTTGGTGTGCGTAACGTTGATATTGATACTCCAAAGAAATTTTTTTGTTTCGTCTCAGCAAATGATGTGACGGGAATTATGTTTTGCAATAAATTAATTAAAGAAAAGCATTTCAAAGATTAAGCGAGTAATGATGAGAGACAAGGTATGACAAGTGCAGCAGCATGAAGTGTGAGTTCAGCAGTGTTCAGAAAGTAAAGCACACACAAGGAAAGAATGTACACACGCTACATATAATTAACATAACCGCATAAGCTTTTGCCCATGCTTGAGAGCTATGCCTTAGCTGGCGCTTCTAAGTTCAGAATATTCCGAAAATGCATTGGAAAATACTCAAAATGTTTGTACCATGATTCTCTAATTGTAAGTGCTAAGTAAGACAAACTTTCTTTAGACCCACATACGCCAGAACTAATTCCTAGAAGTAAGCAAAAAGGACACTATAAGTGAGAGCGAAACTCGAAAATGCCAACGTAGAATCGGTTTTATTATTTAAAGTGATGATAAACCCGATAATAGCAGCTTAGAACAAACACAGAATTGTGAAAGTTTGGAGATCATCAGAAAAGCACACTATCATCATATCGTTTTAATAACATCTCTGGTTCCCTTTTTGTCTTCTCACACAGATCACTCTCAAGTTTAACATACACTCTCTTCAAACGATTGGAGAGCGACACGATTGATTTGGTGAGTGCATATATGAAGTGATCTAGGTTAAACTATACCTGAAGCCGATCAAGAGAAAATGCACATAGAATTTCTAGGTGATTTTTTGGAAAGAATGTGTTAAGAGCATCTGAATTCTGAAGCGGGTATTATAAAATTTATGTACCCAGAATTAACAAATTCCAAAAATACAGACACATACATTCCTACAATCGACCCACAGGACATATTATCTCACATTCATTTTTATACCATTTTTAGGATGATTTAATATCAGCATTAGGAGAGAGGTGGTTTTAAATATAAAGGAATTATATTTCCTTGATTTGTCATACGAGCACATGCAATGTGCCATAGGAGAAGTAAAAGATGTAACATCTCTCTACACACGAAGATCTCGAACCAATTGAGGATTATCATCTACAGCAGAAGGATTTATGGAATTGAAATGGATCCCACACACACCGCAGATGTCCTCAAATAACAGCAATTAGAACAACAGTTTTTCGTGTTTCGGCAGCTCACATTTTTCCAAATTTTTACATTCTTGTGTCAAAATTTTACTGGGCAATGTTACCGCGTGGTACTACTTCAGTAGAAAGAAACTTTCAACATTAAGACTTCTTGAAAACCTACTTGAGAAATACAATTAGGAGATGAAAGCTACTGACTTGCCTCCTTCGTACAATACGAAATACTTGAAAAGCTGAAGATGTTATCTCACGGACTTGGCTCACTCTCATGACCGGCGATTAAAGTTTAACATCAGGTACGATGATTTTAGAAATTTATCCCGTAGAACTTTATATAGAATATTCCCTATTTTACTTAATAAATTAAATGCTTCATATTCACTTATATACTATATATATTATATATTATATATTATATATATATAGTATATATATAGTATCATAATATATATATATATGAATATATAGTATTATAATATATATATAATATATATTATATATATATTATATATATATTATAACACACATATATATATAACATCACTAGATATATACTATATATATATATAGATCTAACATCATATATATATAACAATAAGAACATAAACGATTTTTTTGCTCTGGCGCGACCCGAAAAAAAATCCTGATACGCACATGACATATATATATATATAATAGTATATATATATAATACAATATATATATAGTATATACTAATTATATATATATATTATATATATATACTATAGTATATATATATATTACTATATATAATTAGGTTGGCGTATGTTCGGGGGGGGGCCATGGCCTCCCCCGAAATTTTCTAGACGCAAAAAAATTTTTAGGTACCATATCCGTTAATAATATAAAGTGGAGCATTTAAATAATTTTATATTAATTCGTTGCTGTTGGGAACAAATCTCGTTAGTCATTAGTTACAAACCCACATGAACCATCAGAGAAAATGGCTACAATTAGATTTTCCAGCTGCACTTTACTAGCACAGCATTAGCGCAGTCTGAATCTGTGCACTGAGTCTTGGAATTCTGTACGCAAGAATTAACAAATTCGCAAAAAAACAGACCAACATTCACTACTATCCGACCGCACACAGACTGTATTATAGCCAAGAGTGACCATTTGTTATACATTTTTGGGATGATTTATAATCAGCATTAGGAACGAAGGGTTTTAAATTTCCTTGCATTTGACATTCCGAACAGGGTGCAAATGTGCCATATGAGGAAAGATAAAAGAATGTGTAATATTTTACAAGGAAGATCGAAAAGCCCAATGAAATAGTAAAAAACAAGAATAGGAAATTTATGAGAGAGTGAAATCGCATCCAACAGGAGTCACCAGGCCAGGGGCGCCCAAAAAGCCGCAATATGATGGACCTGAGTGGTCTTTGTTCGCATGTCACAATTTGCCAAATATTTGAAATCTGGTGCAAATATCTGGACTATTTTTACCCTGGCTATCTACTTCTATAGAAAAAACTTTTCACATTAAGATCGTCTGAAGACCTTATGATATTATATATTCTATTGTATGATTGAAAGACTTACTGGACCTTGCCCTCCTCTACGTACATCGAAATATTGAACATAAAACGAAGAGTTATCTCGTTACATGGCTCACTCTCGCATATACTGGCGTTAAAGTGTCTACATCTAGGTTAGATGATTTTAGCAATTTTATATTATTTTCCGATTTTTCTAGAACGTCATTTAGTATTTTGTCTTCCCACTATATATCAAACATAGATTATATAAATTAAAAAAATATATATATTTTTACTTAGTTGTATCGAAGGTATATATATAATAATACTATAGTAATGGCATATACTATATATAGTTATATATATATATATATGAGGGGGAAGTAGCGCTCCTGGTCGCAGCCTCCCCCCGAAAAAAATCCTGGATACGCCACTGTATATAGGGTATATCTCGAAATATGATATAGCTATATAATATTTATTCATGTATGTGCTCTAAAATATTTGTTCTATACTATAGCATCTCCTTCAACTTACATAGACCTATACTACATACAGAAAATATTTATTCAGTAGTAAATCATTACATAGCAATAGTGTGAAATGCAAAACTCAGTGAAGATCTATTACTAAATGTATACTTTTCGATATTAGTACAACGTCTCCAACTCAGAACTTAAAATGGAAAATTAAGTTCTGGAGGAGACGTGACTATCTTTAACCTTTTCAGTGTTGTAATGTTCGCTAATATCTATTGATTTCCTATTGTTCTTAAGAGATTTAAATAGGTTCCTTGACCAATTTAAGAGTTTGAGACCTGTTTTAAAACCTCTAAAAGATCTTATAATATATATATTTATGCATATATACGATATATTATTAAAGCGAGTCACAATTTCTGTAATATAAGTATATATAATATCTATATTACTATATATATTAGTATACATATATAAATACTAGATATATGTAATTATTTTATATATATCTATAGATAAATATATTATATATATATTATACTTATATATATAGTATATAAGTATTAATATATATATATATGACTTATATATATTAATATATATAATATAGTAAATATTATATATTATATTATAAGTATAAATTATATTGTTATTAGATAAAATATATATCTTCTATATATATATATCTATACTATATTATACTATATATAACACGTATGCATAATACATGTAATAGTATGTATACTATATAATATATATATATATAGCTCTATTATGAAGGACTACGTAAGTAGCGTGTAGGCAGCTATATATAAGTCATCACGTAGTAATGCACTGCGTAATCGTGTGATCTGCGTAGATCAGACTGCCTCTGATTAGTAGAGTGATGCGCAGTGTGGACTACTCGTATTGAGACGACATACACGTAGTAGGACAGAGATCATCATATGAGTATATACGGCCAGGAATGAGCAGGTCCGTAACATGCTTCTATCAAAAACCTTAAATCGGTTACCCTGTGCGGCTGATACGGGATGAAAGGGTTGGCCGGGTAAGGGGAAAATGACGAAGCCTTTAATCACGCTTTAATGATAAGGTTACGGGGTAAGCTTGCTAGTGTGTCACCGACGAACAGTGGGTTTTTTCGTACGCTTACTCTAGTAAGGTTGCTTTAACCGTGCTTCGAATTTTGTTACACATTTGTTAAAAAACTTATCCACAACAATTAGTGTTGCAGTCGACATGCTCTTGTATTGCAGAAGAATCATAAGAAGGAAAGGGCGCTATTTCCAAGGTTGACGAAATTTAAGTAAGTTCCTCTTAATATTTGTAAATTATCTTAAATTATAAAAGTATTATACTATACTATAAATTAAAAAATATATATATATATATAATACACTATCATACACATACTATAACCTAGTACTACCTATATATTTATATATAGTACTATATATATATATATATAAATATAATATATATAAGTATATATAATATACATATAATATAGTATATAGTATATATATATATCAGTATATACTTATATATCTAGATATATTTATATATATATATATACTAAAATAGCAACGTATATAATACTTACATAGATTATTATGAGTAGCTATAACAATAGTATATATATATATATACGTATATATATTATTATATTATAATATGTATAAATTAATATTTTTAAAATTTATGTTATTAAAAAAGTAAATTATATAGTATACTTATATATATGGGCGCCTAGCTAATAATAGTATTATACTAGGTTATTATTCATAGGAGTTATTCTTATAAAAGGAATTTAGATGATTAGTTAGTAATCACTATTGGTCCTGAAGCCTTAGAGTACACTTAAGTTTGGCATTCAAAGTCACCGGTTTTCGCCGTAAGCTTTTACGCTATCTGGGTTATATATATAATATATTATATATAATATATAAATATAGACATATATATATATAATATATATTTATATAGTAATATATATAGATAATATATTATATATATATAACTGTCTGAAGTATATAAGTATATATAATCCACATACTAACCTCTATGTGATATTTGGTTAAAACCCACAGAGCTATCATCGATCCATGATTCAAAAACTACAATACGCTTCAGGAAAAGGATACATTTTTGGGAATCGTCGTAAAATTTTAGTTAGGAAAGGTAAAAAAAAAAAATAAATAAATAAAAATAGATATTTGGCTATTTTTTTTAGGAGCAGGAGAATACTTATATATAATAGTAGTTATATATACTACTATGAAATATATATATATATATACTATATATATATATATACTATATATATATATATAGTATATATTATATTATAATATATACTAGTATATATATATACTATATATAATATATATATATATTATTATTATAAATAATAGCTATAATATATACTAACTATATATTAATCTTGTAAAGGTATTATCAGCGGCATGTAGCGTGCTTGGAGCCGACTGGAACACAGGGGGGACGTGTTTCCCATACCCCGTAGGGAGGGGCGGAGGAACCCCGCACATCCAAATACCAAGAGCGGGGGGTTCCGGAGACCTCCCGGAGGGGGAATTAGTCCGTCCTACCCCGTAGTTCCCGGAAGGCCGAGAGACCCGACTGCCTGCCATCGGTGCGGTATTACCTTGGGGTATTCTTCCGCAAGCACAAAAGAGCAAAATTTGACAGTCTAATTATCACATCATAAGAACCGCCGAGTAAAATAAAGGTTCAAAACATAAAATATACATTACAAATTATTAACAATATTTGTTTCAATTTTATATATAATTTTTTTTACATTTATCTATCTACACTACTTTACCCTGGATTCCAAAAATGATCCTTCGCTGTAGCTATTGTAGTTTTGAGATTTTTTTTTTTTTTTTTTTTTTTTTTTTTTTTTTTTTCTTTTTTTTTCATACATTTTCCGCACTTAAATTGGACCAGCATTCCACGCAATATATTTTTTTTTCTTGTAGCCTATTGTAGTTTTTTTGAGTTGAGCTTGTGCTTTAAACCAAAATTGTTCACCTAATTATGCTTTATCATAACTTTAGTATATTTATAAGGCATACTTAAAAAAGGAAATAAATCTCACCTAATACTCTAAGTTGTTTTATATAAAGCGTGAAAAAAATATATATATCATTCTTTTACTATTTTTTAAATATATTGTTAAATTTTTTTTGTTCTAAATGATTTCGTAATTTTCAAAAATGATTAGTAATTCGTTTTCGTAGTTGCGACACACGTCTAAGCGACATCTTAGCTATATAATATCCGCTAATATTAACTATTATATATATATATAGTAATATAGTATACATATATAATAATATGAATATATTATTAAGATATATATATTATCAATGATAAAACCTGGGAATATAACATTTTATACTAGGCCTACTATCACTAATTATTTATTATATTATAATAGTATGCACTATAGACCGGACATGTTTAAGTTAAACCATGGTCCTACAATATTATTAATAATTTTAGGATAAAGAAAAATTAAAATTGATTTGCTATAAAAGGAACTCATCTTTTTTTTATTTTTTTTTGAGCTTTCATTTTCAATTATTTTTCACAATTCATTTATTTCAATTTTTTATTTATTTCGACGTAAATACTGTATAGTTTGTGTCCCAACCAATAAGTGTTTAGTATATTATATAATATCTATTAATATTTAATTTATAGTATTAGGTATACTTAGCACAATATATATAACACAATAAGTATATGTTATATATATATAGATATATATGTTATACCAAGTACCTAGTATACTACTCCTATATATATACACTTTTAATATAAAGGTATATATAATATAATTTAGTCAGTATATATATTATATATACTATATATATTATTAATATTAGTACTTATAAACTACACCACATACGGTGGTCTCTTGTGTCACAAATTTTTTTAATGCTCAACCCAGTATGTACCTAGGAACGGCAGGTCCACGGTAAACCAATTACCATAATTTGGAAATAAGACGATAATCTCCTAAGGAAGGGGATTGATTTTTTTTTTTTTTTTTTTTTTTTTTTTTTTTTTTTTTTTTTTTTTGGCTTACTCGTCGATGCAATTATAAAAATTACTTTTCTCTCATTTAACGGGGCTCGAGCCGACGGAGGACAGTTAAAGTAATACAATAGGTGTTTTTGGGTTCATTAACATTTTAATATATTCTAAAGGGAATACGCGCTAGGGTAAACCGCAAAGAATAGGCAGGAGTCGGGGTCTCTCGGCGCTCCCGTGGACGAACGGGGGGCCTAGATCCCCCTCCGTGGATGGTGCATCATGGAATCCCGCCGATCTGCTTTGAATGATAGCAGGGGGTACCTCCGATCACCCGATCGAAGTATGAACGTCCCCCCTCTGTCAACAAACCGTTGGTCACGAGCCCCCTTTTGTTTTCATTGAAAAAGCTAATGGTATTTTCATGAACTTTGACTTTTTTGTTTTTTCGTTTTTTTTTTTTTTCTTGTTTTTTTTTTATTCCTCGAATATTTTAAAAAAAAAAAAAAAAACTAAATGTTTTTAATTTTCACGAACCAAATGTTACTGGGGGGTTTCGGAAGACGGGGGACAGAGGGGTGGGAACGTTTCATACCCCTGCTAGCGCACACGGAGGGATGGGTCTTGGAACCCCCCGCCGGGTCTTTTGGGTGTCGCGGAGGAGGTTCAGAGAGCCGCATCACTCTCCGGGTGGTATGAAACGTCCCCCTCTGTTCCCCGTGGTTCGAACGATAATGGCGTCTGGTGAAATAATTAGTTTTACCGTGAATTTTCGTACAATAAAAAAAAAAACTTAAAATTTCCAAAAACAAAAACAAAATTATTTCACCAAATTTAGGGGGCTCGAGCCAACGGGGACAGAGGGGGGGACGACGCTTCATACCAGAGGGATGGTCGGAGGTACTTGCCCGCATACAATCGAAAGAGCCAAAGATCGGGCAGACTCATAGACAGAGACATCCAGCGAGGGGGAATATATCCCCCTCGTCCACCGGAGGCCGAGAGACGCCGACTCTGTCCATCTTTGTCGCGGTTTACCCTTGGGTAATTCTTTAGTTAAAAAGAAAGAAAATTTTTAGCTTACATAAAACACTTGGTAAATACTTTAATTAATTAACTGTCCCCCGACCTCCGGCTCGAGCCAATTAAATGGGGGAAATAAATTTTTAAAAATGATATTCCGAATAAAAAAAAAAAAAAAAAAAAAAAAAAACCAAAATCAATCATCCTTAGAATTTTCGGCTGATTCGAAATATATAATTTGTTTTACTGAAGGACCTGCCGTTCTCTAGTTACATACTGTGAGCATTAAAAAATCTGACTATCTATATATATATAATATATTAATAAATATTATTATATATATAATATATATATATATATATATATATATACGTATATTATATATATGTATATAATATAATATATTATATATATATATAATTATATACTTATATATTACTCAGACACCTTATTGTGGACCATATTTACGTTTATAAATAAATTAATAAAATGAATTTTGAATAACACTACTTATACACACAGGCAAAAAAAATACACAGCTCAGTTCTCATGTATAGACCCACTCACACCACTCCTCTCTCTACTTTTTCTTTACCTAATAATAAGACAGCATTACCAACCACCAATACTAAATTATTTTAAGGACCATGGTTTACTTAAGGTCCTAGAAATGACTTTTATATATATATACACTATAACTATAATATATTATTAGTATGTATATATATATATAGTATATAATAAAAATATAAATATGCTATTAATATATAATAGATAAAGAGACTATATATATATTATGAGGTATATTATATAAAATAGTATATTATATATAATATATATAATATATATATATATATATTATATATATATATATATATATATTATATTATATATATTATATATTATATATATTTATATATAGATATATGATATATATATAATAACTACATATAATAATATATATATCGGTATATATATATATAATAAGTAATATTATATATTTATATTGTAATACCTATATATTGTAACACACATACTAAACGATATATGATATTACACTTATGACATTATATATGATATTATTATATAGATAGATATATATATATATATAGTATATACACGCAAACACCTAGCCAAGTGTTATGTTCGGGTAGATTAGTACAATGAATATATTATATAGATGCGTACTGCGTATATTAACTATGTAGTATAGACCATATACTATTATAGATTAGTACCGTAGTATACGGAATTGAAAACATAACTGTAGTATATTTGTAGTAATATAAACATACAGTAAGGTAATATTATATATAGTATATATTAGACATATATATATATAATTAAAAAGAAAAGGATATCTACTGCACTATTGTTTGATATGGTCAAAGAAAGATAAGAGGGGTCATGTAGAGTAAAACTAAAATATTTATTATGGTAGGTTTTTATATACTACTACTAACTAGTATATATTATAATATAGTGTATATATACTATATATATATGTATATTAATAATATAATAAATAGTAAGAATAAATAAATAATATGCTAATATACTATATATCGTTATTATATGATATATATATAATATATATAGTATACTTAATTATATATAGTAGGATATAAAGATAAAATACATGTAAAGAATGAAAGAGAAAGTTTAGAATTAAATTCTTTGTCTCAAAACTGTATAAAAAGGGTCAAAATATGAAACAAAAAGTTAATTTGGTTACTAGAAACTTTTATTTTATGCCCGAAAAGGTAAGAAATCCAGAAAAAATAGACAGGTGGGTGTGTGTGGAGTGTATGTTCATTTTAAAATTACTCCAATAATGCTCCATTATAATAATAATACCACCACCAATAATACAGTAATTCAGTAAATCAAATAATATAAAGTTTATATATTATATATAATATATATATAGCTATACATATATGTATAGATAAATATATACTATAGTATAATAGTATATTATATAATATACTAATATTAATATATCATATTGATACTATATATTATAATATATATACTTAAATTATATATATCTATATAATAATAAACATTAGGCCATATAACACTAATATAGAAAGGGGCTCATATATATGATATCTAGACTAGTATATATATATGATAGATAACGTATATTAATATATTATATTATATCGAGTAGAGATATAAATATATATATATATATATATATATATTATATTATATTATATAATATAGTATAGTATGATAGTATATGGATCCAATTTTTTTTATTATTATATTATAAAGTATTTAGTATTTAATAAAATACTAATTTAAAGTATTTTTTAAAAGGTTCATAGTAAAAGAATTTAGATTAAAAACGTACAAAAAATATTTATAAGAGTATAATTAGATATGAAATAGTAATTTAATTATATATTATATATGATAATATCATATATATATATATTTATATAACAATAAATAAGTATCTTAGAAAACTACATACGAAATATATATAAAAGTGCTTACAAAAAAACAATATAGTATATATAATATATATATTATATTAATATAGAGTTATATATATTATTATTTACCCTAAAAAAATATATTATAGTATAGTATATGTAAGTTAATACAGTATATCTTTGCAGATCATGCCATTTATATGTGACTAATGGTAGCTCGAAGTCAATTTTTTCCATATAGTTACGTTATCGAACAAAAATGTACAACAGCGCGCATAGCAAAAAAAGTTTGAACTTTAAGTAAAATACATTTAAAAACTTTATTAAGCATCGGTTACGTTGTGAACTGTTGAGTGAAAAACATATGGACACCAAGTGAAATATTACTAGAGCCAAATATTAGTTTGGTTAGGTTAACCGTATGGTAAGTTTAGTTCCGTTATGGTTATTCACAATAGATATAAACTTGTATTTTGTTATTTTAAAGGTAAGGAAGCGTCTTTTTATTAGACTATACATAGCATTTTTTTATTTGAATTGCATTTACTATCAATTGTTAAAATAATACCACAGAAAATTATATATGTCGTTTGGATTTCACCACAGACAGAATGCAACAATTGATAAGATGGATTAAAACTGAGATATATAATATTATTTTATCATCTATAGTATATATATATGTTTATATTATCAACAGGTGCGTTGAATCATACATATATTTTATTTTTAATTTATATTTATACTCATTAATTCTATATAAAAGTACTTTATTACATATTTCTAATTTTTATTATTATTTTAAGTTGGGTTAAATTATATTATATTATTATATAGTAGTTTATATTACTTTCCGATTATTCTATTCTATAAATATGCTATGTCTAGTTTATTATACATTAATCCTTTACCCTATAGTATTGATTACCCTCCCGCCAGTATATTTATATTACTACACCCCCTACATATAATTTATTATATGGACCTATTTAGTCCTTCTCTGCCGTATTCAAAAAGAAACTTACTGAAGAAAATGTCCAATACACACTTGCTGTATATTCTAAGATAATTCGTAGTAAAAACTTACCAGAGTACTCCTCCAAAAACAACTATTTAAACCGATCGCAGGCAAGAAACAGTGGTAAACAATTGCCTCGCTCGTAGATTCCATTATCTTTCGATGGGGAATGAGTTCCTCATATGAAGTAAAGACGTTAAGAAGATGGCCAGCATCCCACCCACGATAAAAATGGATTGCTACAGCTATTCATTTTTGCTTATTGGGGGTCTGGTTAGTGGTATTATTGCCCCGACCCCACAGTTGACAAAGTTGCGTGCGTAATAACCTGTTGGTAAGTAAATACTCTCGTGCTCAACCGTGTTACAACGAAAAATTTTAATAATTAAAGAAGTTTACAAAATAATCTTACGGGTTTTTTTCTCCCCCACGTTGGTGAAAGTTTGCAGCGTTGCCAGTTTCATGAGCATTTGGAGTTATTTTACGAATTTATTTATGTATCTTATTTATTTTTATTTATTGTTTATTATTATTTTTTTTTTTTCATCATATAAAATCTTCAGCTCATTTTATACCACAGGATTAAAGTATTACCGTTGGAAAATTCTAGGAAAAGTAAATTTTCATTTGAAGTATGCAGTAAATGAAGACGTTTGGTCACATATACTAAGTATATATCAGTAGTATTACTATTACTTGAGGTATATGACATTAACTGTATAGTAAGATGAAAAGAGCATAGTCAATTTCTGATAGGACATTATATAATCCTAATATGCTATTATATATAATATATATATTTATATTTATTAATATATATTCGTTATTTATATTATATATATCTTATATATATAATACAATATACATAATATAATAATATTATTTAATATAGTATTATCGTCATCATCTACCTACCTCACCCTACTATAAGCCTATTATACGTTACTATTATACATATATCGATCTATATATATTATCTTACTTTTATAATATATTGATTTCATCTGTCATTTATAATTAAATATTAGTTTGTCAAATATTTAAGTCAAGTCCATCAAAAATCTCATGTTGTGGAAAAATAAAACCCTAATTTTAATTAAATATATCCTTTTGACAAAAAGTCTATTTTAAATGATTCTCTTACTAGTATAGATGAAAATTCAGTCGAGAGACTTTGTCCACTTATGATGTGTCTTAATAATATCGGTGTGGATTTGAGTAATGACTTGATGATTGATTTGCATCTGAAAATATTAAATTCAATTTTTGAATTAGACATACTCTCTTTGGTTCAACTTTCTTTTGTTTTTATCGGCAAATCAATTTTAAGTTATTATACTCAAGTTAAAGTCTTTAATGAAGTATACAGAAAGATAGACTTTGACCAACTTTCAGGGACAAATTTACTTTTCTTGTCTGTATTACATAGCAATATGCATCGGATCATGTCAATAGAAGAAAAGCGTCAATATGTAGATCATGTTAAAACATTTGCTGATCCATCTCGACTTAGCGTTTTTAATATTTCAAATTTATTACTTATTTTGAGCACCATTGCTAGATTGTTTGTATATAACACTCCAGTTAACGTAAGTAAGAGTATTATGAAGTTATTTGTGAAGAGAGGGTAAATGAGAATATGAAAGAAGTGATGTTTCATATGTGTGAAGGATGCAGCGATTGAAGAAAACCTGATTCAATTGAATAGGACGAAGGATGAAGCGAAGAATGAATACATCAGGAAAGGAATGCCTTGAGGAAAGAAAGAGTTGGGCAGAGGCGACAAAATGTGCATGTTGGAGTGATGTGGTTTGGAGGAGGGTATAGTTGGCTCATTTGGGTAAGATGAACACCCATAGGAGCCATAGGAGTGCCGTCGGGTCCTGAAGTCTAGAGTGATGGTTCTGACAGGACGAGTTCATTAAAATGTATAAAAGGGTGGTAGGGTGCTTCTAAGAATCGTTACGACACAAAATGTTCCTATTCATGTAATATAATACTTTCATATTCCATAGATTATAATATATTAATTATATAGTTATTTATAATATTTTATTTTTATATCGTTTAGTTATTTTTTTTGTTTATATGTTATATTTTATATGTTTATTTGTTTTTATTGTCTTTTGTTTTTGTTATTTGTTTATTTGTTTTTGTCTTTGTTGTTTATTTATTTTGTTTTGTTCTGTTTGCTGTTTTTTCTAATCAGTTCCAATTGTTATTGAATTGTTATTGTGTTTGTTATTGTATTGTTATTGTATTGTTATTTGTATTGGTATGTGTTTTACTTTTTTATTTGTATTGATTATGTTTTTTTTTTTTTTTTTTTGTTATGTTTGTATGTTGTTGTATGGTTGTTGTTTGATGTTATTGTTTTGTTATGTTTATGTTTTTTTTTTCTGTGTTTTGTTTTGTTTTAAATTTTGTTTTTGTTTTGTATGATTGTTATGTTTGATAATGGTAAAACTATTTGTAAAAGTTTATCAATTATGTTAATTGTTAAGTTATTTTAATATGTTAGGCTAAGTTTTAAGGTTAATGTTAGATACTTATCTTTTTTATTGCAGTTATGTTATTATTAATATTATTATTGATATTATTATTATTCATTTATATTATATTATTTATATATTATTATTATTAATTATATTATAGTCTTTTATTATTTATATATATATTTATTTATTATTAATATATTTTATTATATATTATTATTATTTTATATTATTAATTATTCTATTATTATTAATATATTATAATTTTATATTATTATTTATATATATATTATTTATTAAGGAATCAAAATTTTGATCCGCTTAATAATTTCGAGGGTTGAACTAGGAGTTTCCGACGCACGGGGTGGGTGTCGTCGGTGGTGTGCGTCATGTGGGTGGGTGCGGTGCGGGCGCCTATTCAAAATTTCACGCGACCTGGTTGTCGGTGCGTGTGGGAAAATAAATAAACAGGCGGTGCGGTGTGGAGAACGAGACAATTGCGTGCGGTGCGGGCGTGCGGTGCGAGTGCGGGAGTTGTGCGGTGCGGTGCTTGTGTTGCGTGTGCGGTGGTGTGCGGGCTCTGATGCACAGACGCACAGTTCCCACAATTTTAAATAGAAGATGATGAAGGAAAAAATTATTGTGAATATATATTATAGTATATATATATATATATTATAAATAAATATATATATATATATATATAATATATTATAATAAGAAATATTATATTATATATGTATATTTATATAATAATTATAGTATAGTCTATACTATATATATATATATTATATATATAATATATATATTATATATACATTATATATTATATGCCCTTATGTTGGTTTTGCTACAGTTATAGGGCGAATAAGGAGAGGAAAGGAAGATTTTACAAAGTTATATTTGGAGCAGAAATAACGATGGAATGATTTTATCGTTGTAATTAACCGCTTGCACGGTCTGACATTTCTCTGTCCGAGTTTATCGAAATGAACGAGGATAGGTACAATAGTTTTGTCCTATTAGATGTCATTGTCCCATCATTAATGGTAAATAAGAATGTGCCGAACATAATTTTGAGGAGAAAAGTGTCTTCATTCATTTTGATCTTGACTTAATTGTTCTGAGATATTAATACTGCTCTCAGAGTTTTACGACAGGATGACAGACAAGTGTTATGATTATACATAATGATTGCTCTTAATGATTGAATAAATGATTAATTGGTTATGATGAATGCATTGATTGGGATAGTCATTGTGTTTGATATCACAGATGGTCGTGCAGGCAGAGATCTGAATTTTGGCAGCTTAACATAATTATGAGTAACGCATGTAGCTACTGAAATTAGGTGACTTTATATTCTGCTGTTTTTATTTAGTTCTTACTGAGCCATGGTGAAATGACTAAAATGTGCCGTAATTGCTAGAATTTGAGAGAACGTGCTACTCTTGTTTGAGATGTCACCATTTAATGTTCTTTGACTGACTTGACGGAGTTTTGTTGTCATCAGAAGGAGAATATATTTTCTTTATTAAGGAACCATCATCTCCATAGCACAGGTGGTGACATCATCGGGGATAGGTCGATTTCGACAAATTCATTATACGTCACTGATATGTTAACCTGTATGACGTTCAGAGAGGTTCTGAGCACGATACAAAATTTGGCTTCTGAAATATATGTCTCCGGCATGACACCAAGAACAGAAATGCCGTGAATGAAAGTTGCTGGACCTTCGTCGGGGTAAAAGCTAAACTTTGATGAATATATCTGTGATAGAGGTTATCAATGCTGACATTTATTTATCTATATAACTTTTTTTCCAATATTCTGATTGTATATATTTGAGTATGTGTTAGCAGAGACGGATATTCGCATCCGTAAAGAATAATTTCAACGAGACTGAAGAGATATGGCCATTACATAATTCTGTAAATTTGTACATCCTTTATTATTTCGTTCAATGGTCATTATATTGTGTCTTTTATTAGTTAAGAATAATCTATAGTGCATTAAAGCCTGGAATTGGGGATCTTTACTCTTTTTCCTTATATCTCAATTCTGGTGTGTTCTTCAAGCTTGTTCGTCTTAATCCGATGTAGTTTGCTTTCCGAGGAATAATAACTTGCAAATTGTACGTTTGCCTTGTCATGGGAAACAATAATCATTATGCTTTAATCCCACACCGGACTGGATAAGGATACCATTGAAAGATAATGTCAACAGTTGATTTTCGAGGAGTTAACAAGTACGAGCCTATCAATGTTAATATTTGCTAGATTTCGATTGGTGACTTAATTACTGTCACTCATAGATGACACTAGTCAGTTTCTCACACAAGTTGTTAAATTTTCTACAAGTTAACAAGTTCCATCAGCATCCGAGTTTCCGATGGAATTCAATATAATTTAATTTTCACTATAAAAAATAGACAAGTCAAGTGCGGAATATTTAAAAATATAGTATATATATTGATATATATTAATATATTATATATTACTTTATATATTTATATTTCTATTATATATGTATATTATATAATATTATATATTATTATATATGTATATATATATTATATATATATATATATATTATATATATATATGTATAATGTTTCTTTTCTGTTTACACACTCACCCTACAGGCTAATTACTGACTACGCATTTATCCACAATCGTATTACATACTTAACGTCTCACCTTCTTTTAGTTACATCTACAGACATCCCGTACATTATTATGCCTAGGTGGAGAGAATTGCCTCTACAGATCGCATGTCTGCGTTGTCGTGAATGGCGACTAGGAGGTGGTAGTTGGGTGGCTGCAATGACACTTACCGTTTGATAGAAATGCTAATGATTGCTATGGAGAAGGTCGTGATCGCCGAACGACTTCTATCGTTGCGGGGAATGATGAATGTAATTGGTAGCAGGAGTCAGAGGAATAATTTGAGGAGAAGAGGAGAGAGGTATGGATGTATATAGAAAGGGAAAATTGATTGGCTCGCTGTGAATGAAACAAAGATGAAAAGGAAACGGTGAAAATGATGGTGTGGTGTGAAATATGTGTGCTGCAGTGGAGGGGAATGAGAAGGGGGAGAGAGGATGATTTTGAGAGTGATTGTGGTATAGACTATGGGTGCTTTGTGTTGTGTGAGTACTCAATTCAACTTGTAAATTTAAAGTTTGAAAATGTAAGGTATGTTATGGTTGTGACGTAGATCCATAGTGAGGGAAATGTGAAGGAAGTACGATTTTTGGAACTGAATGGTGTTTGGATGGATGGTAGGACTTCAGATGATTGTGTGGGGACCTAATGGTGATTAGGTGATCAGAAAAGAATGAGTGTAACGCCCGATATTGGAGCACCAAAACCACACTGTACCGAGAAACTACCTGATTTTTTGACCGCTGCATTATTTGACTTGGCCCTTTTTTAGCTTCACCTTTTTGGGCCTTGACCTTTGGGCAACCCAAAGTTTTTTTTGAGAACGCAAATTTTTTGGCAACCTAATTTTTGGGCACCATATTTTGCAACCAAAGTTTTGAAAGCATAATTTTCGAGACCTCTAATTTTTGCAGAACTTCGAAGAGGGGCGCCAAACGGTTGCGAGCAACAGTGTAGGTCCCAGATTTTTTCTGACCAACCCTTGCTTCCATGGGCAATTTTAGGCCAACTATATTTGGCACACTGTTCGGGCTTAGCCCTTTTGATGTTTTATTTTTTACTGACTTTTCAAAGTTGCAGATACCATAGTGTCAATTTGGCCACTGTAAATTTTTTGGATAAAATGCATTCCAATTTGTACACACATGAACGTATGATGCTTGACACTTACACACACACACAACAACAACACCACATACACATACAAACACACACACAACACACACACCAACCACACACACACACCACATAACATAACATAACAGAAATAATGTAATTATGCACATTCACTTAGACACTTAATTTACCATAGAACTACTTTAACTTATACCACCAACACATCACAACGCACACACAACACAACTCAACACAGATTTACTTACCTCAACCGATTACTTACACACAGGTTTACTTACACACACAGATTTATTAAACCACACCAGTTAATACACAACGCAGTTACTTACTCCGACAGAATTACTTAACACAAAGATTTAACTTACACCAGATTTTACTAACCTCACCACGATTATTAACACCACACCATATTACTACAAACACAGATTTACTTACACCACACCAGATATACTTACACATCCAAAAACGTACTTACAAGCTCACCAACACATTCAACAACCACACACACACCCAGCAACACACACACTACCACTATACCACATTCTTAGATACTAAACACACCATTCACTATGAACCTTTCATTTCCATAGACTACATTATTATACACAGTAAACACACTACCAACCCTTTGTTCTTATGGGTAATTTGCCGCTAACTCGTTTAAGTCATTTTTTTTTTCGGAGCCTAATTTTTCATACTTTTGCTACACATTTGAGAACCCAAATTTTTCGATTCAACCCTTGTTGATCCAGGTACAAATTTGGCATGTAAAGTTTTGACCTTGTAATGCTTTGATGGCTTGATGATTCGCAAATCACGTAGAAGTATTAGGGTGTTCTATTAGTGTTCTAAGAGTATTAGATGAGTGCCAGGTGAGTGCAGGTGAGTGCCAAGTGAGTGCATGAGTGCCATGAGTGCCAAGTGAGGTGCAAGAGTGCCAAGTGAGTGCACATAGGCCACGTGAGTGACACATAGTGCCAATGAGGCACTTTTTCAGCCTTTTATAGCTCTGCTGAGCAAGATAGCTAATAGGTGTCTACCTACCAGGTTCTAAGGTTGAGGATTCCGATGTTATATTAGGAAGTGTGGTGCTTTCCTACTATGAGTTAGTCTTTTACTAACAATTAGCTCTATAATATAATATAATAGTATATAATATATTATATATAATAATTATAAATATAATAGTATAATATATTATATATATTTATATAATATATATAATAATTATATATTATAAACTTATTACTGTATTATTGCACATACCTACAGGCACATACGACTAGTGCACTATAACACACTGCATCTGACAATTTACCAACATGACACTTATAGCATGTACACTTCCATAGACCTTAACTAACCATATACCTTCACCACATCCCCATGACATATTTCATTAACTACATACCACTGATGAACTTATAACGTTAATCACGTCATAAGAACTTACACTTAAGCCTATCATTACGCCTCACAACACAAGATAACACTTATTTAACTGGCAACACTCGATATTTTGAGTCTACTTTGAAGTCCCAGCATTGGATTCTGTCAGCTGGATTGCTCACACTTTGATGCATCACTTGATGGATTGATGCGCACATTGATGAATTTTCTAACTTTTTAGAATTTTTACCTTCCATCCATAAAGAGCTAATATGGATGTTCCGTATGCCAATAAGCGACCCCCAGGAGCAAGACCCCTCCCGCAAAGGAATGAGGCGCACACAATGTCGTCCGCCGTCCCGCCGCGGTGGCCGCTATGCTGCAATATTCAGCGCGATGAAAATATATAATACTACATCTTCATTTATTTAATATTAACCATTTTTATTAAAAACCTTTCGCGAATCCATAAAATGTACTCATGTAAGTGACAGTTTTATATTATTCAACCTAATACTTTTTAAATATTATAAATTTTAAAAATTGTATGAAGAAGAAGATGTTTAAAAAGGAACATTACATTACGTACTTAAAGCAGATAATCAGTAAATCTAGAGGTGTTATCTAAAATAAGGTAGTAATGCTTTAGTTTTAGCTGTTTACTGTTTAACTCATATGTTTACTGGATTTTAACTCAATTTATTACAATAACATCTTAAAGAGTAAATCAGAATATAGAAGTTTACATTAGAACATAGTGTTAGTATGCTTGTTTGCTGCTTTACTGCTTTAACATCAGTTTAACTGCTTAGACTTTATTGCTTTACTGTTGTTACTCATATATTTATTAACATTACTACATAAACAGTAAATCAGTAATATAGAGGTGTTACATAGCAAAAGGATTAGTATGTCTTTGTTTTACTGCTTTAACTGCTTTAACCAGTTTACTGTTTAACTCATATGTTTACCTGTTAACCTCATGTTTCTGCTTTAACTCATGATTTTTAACTGCTTTAATATCATTGTTTACTATATAACTATATATTTATTAACATATGTTTAATTTGTTTAACTTTTATTTATTTATTGTTATTTATTATTTTTATGATTTTATTATTTATTATTTATATTATTACTAGTGTTATCAATACGATTATTAAGTATTGTTTTCGTCCTCATAAATGACAGGTAACACAAAATTCATCCAAACATACAACCACACACATAAATATACATATTATAATAATAGTATAATTATTAATTTTATTTTATTTTTATTTATACTATGTTTTTACTTCATGCTATTAGTATATATGTATAGCACACTACACACAACAACATTACCGCACCCACCACTCCGCCTCCTAACAACACTCACTACACATAAACGTACAATTTTATTAAAAATTTTATGTTTTAATTAAACACATACATTATATTACTCATTCAATTATACTAAAATTATAAATTTCTTAAATTCTATAATAAATCATCATTACTTTTGAACAAGAATTTGATATAATGTTATAACTTTTTGTTTATGAAATTATACTTCAGTTATAATAATTTCATCGATGAAATTTATTAAAAATATATTTACGTAATTAAGCAATAATCAGTAAACAGTTAAGCCACCCTAGCTACCTCTACACCAGCTATGCCTACAATTTGGTCTATGAGTACTGCTTTGATTATACTTTACCATGTAATAAGTATTAAATGCAAAATAAGTTTCCTGCTCACATTACATTATTTTATAAATCTTCTAATTTTTCATTTCGGAAAACAATTATATTTCTTTTAATAAGAAAGGAAGTAGAACTAAAATATATCTGTGTTTTAATATCATCATTTTCTTATTTTATTATATTTATCTTTTATGACATCCGATCACGAGAACTACCAACCTGCCTCTTACGATACGACAATGACCTCATCTCTGTTAAATGTGTGAGATAACTACTTTATGGCCTTAATTAGGATAATCCTTTTGGTTGCGGTGTTTAGGTCCCTAGATTGGAAGGTCAAAATATTATTCAACTGATTTTTTGTAAATGTGTGCAATAAAGTGTAGCTTAAGTTTTAGTTAAATTTTAGGATAAATTTTTTGGTTCCAGGCTGATTAAAGCCAATACAGTCAGAGTAATACAGTATAAGCAAGAAATCTTGTGTATTATATTATTTATAATTATATTTATAATGAACATGCTGTGATCGTAGATCTTTAGCAGGTAAGAGGAATTTTCCTTACTTGGAATGGTCGGTAATCTTAATCTCTATAACTCGTATGTGATTGGATCGAAGATGTTTCTTATGCTTTTGATTAATTGGTCCTTTAAACTGGTATTGGCCAGGTGGTTCATTATCTTTTAGAACCCAAATTATTTTAAAATCTATAGTCATGTTGCTGTTAGCGGTTCAAACATAGTATTCTGATTTGTATAAAGTGGATTTAAATTTTTATTAAAGTGTATATATATTTATAATATATTATTATGTTGTATTAATATAATTTTACAGATAAGATAATATTAATTCACTAGGATTTATAGGTAGATAAGTGAAGCAACGCAGAGCGCCGAACGCGACCGGTTGCGAGAACACCGATGCCGCGGCGTAATTTAAGCTGACGGTCGCGAAAGATATATTTCTTTATGATTTTATCGTTGTAAACTTCATTACATCATTTTGATTTTCAATATTATTATTATATTGAGTCGTGCCGATTTATTTTACTTGACTTTTAAGTTTTTTATAAAAATACATTCGAAATCGTTTCTATTGAAAAACATTTAGTATTTGTAGTAAAAACAAGTTTGTTTATTATCTAATTAAATTCTTGAAGGAAATAGGCATAAAGTAGTCCGGATGACGCTGATAGGTTCGCTTTGTGTAATGCCTTAGATCTTATTAGTTAAATGAATGTATTTTATATAATTACTTAAGAGCTACCAATCAAGGACGTAGAGTTACTGTAAAATATTTGCACGTACCTCCCTTTTATTATGTCTTCGGTTTAATTTCTTATGTATCAAGTTAATGAAAGTTGTTATTCTAAATATTATTTATATTAATCTCAGTTAATATATCATGCATGTATAACTCTTCGCTTGTACATCGTATTCTACTTTAGGATTCAGTAATTGGATTCATATTATTATACTTAAATACATGAAGTATGTAAGTATCTATTCTATAATGTTGTAGGCATTCGATTACTCCCAGAATACCATGGTTGTAATAAACACGATATCAGGAATTAATAAGCTAAATGCGCTTG
>JABUQX010110901.1:0-7500 GCA_015478945.1 Trachelipus rathkii
AGCGTGTCGTAGTGTATCTCAAGTGTCACTCTGTGTTCCGTGGTCCTGAGATAGTGTAGTGATAATATGTCACTCGAGTGACTCTTTGTGTTCATGACCTATAAAGTAGGTTTACTTAATACGTGCCTTATGTGTACGTTGTTCTACTTAGTGTGTGTGTGTCCGGTGTCGGGGGGCGTGTCACAGTGTCTCGGGTGGGTGTCTGTGCGGTCTAGTTACGCCTCGCGGTCTTGTTGAAAGTGTGTGCTGAGCTTGTCGGTTTGTAAGAGTAGTCATCTCTCTATTGATAATAAATAGTCGTATTATTCGTTCGACTGCGGATATAATCATTATCATGATCTCTATCATCACCTTCTAACTTGTTCTTCTCTCCTTCAATAATATTCTCTCGTTACAGGCTCTCCGTGTTCGATCCGCCTCCCTCCTTGGCGTGGAAGCAATCTCGCCCCTTGTTCCATCAATTTCAATTCCTTCTTAAGATTCTGTCCTACTACTCCTCATAGGGGCCGCCCACCAGGTGTGCTCATCTATCGAGCTCAGGAGAGGCTAACCGGCATTGCAAGTGGCCTCCGTTGGCACTCTGTCTTGGCATCTCAGTTTGGCCACTAATGGTGGCAACTCCTTGGCACTCAATTTGCCATTCCTTGACACTGAACTCCCACTTGGCTCCTTTCACCTGGCTCACCTCTTCCTACACTGAAGACTATCTGAGACAGAACTCCTGCCACTTCTTATAGAGTTGCTTGGGACCTCTACACCCATATTACGTGATATGATTTGAAAACCCATTACAAACCTATGTAAACATCTAGTGAGTCATCACAACAGAACTAGGTACCGTTATGGATATCGATGCAAACGCCACGCTGAATCACTAACGTAAGTCATCACGCAATGCTCGTTCTCAGTTGAGCCTCAGTTGAGCCAATCACAGATTGAGTCATCAAGATGAGTCTCAAAGATGAGGGCCATCAAAGTTGAAGCCATCAGATGAGCATCAAATGCATGATGCCAACAATAGAGGTCATCAAAAGCTGAAGGCATAGATAAAAATGTGAGTGTGTGTTGTGTGTGTGTGTGTCAACAGTGCAATATTATATTATATAATATAAATATTTACTTTAAATATAATAAAGTTATAAATATTATATATTATATTATATAATATATTAGATAAATATATATATATATAGTATTTATACATATATATACTATAATTAATATATATTATATAAATAGAAATCTATATATAATACGTCTATAATACGTTATTAACGTCGCCAACGTGTGTGTGTGGTGTGTGTGTGTGTGTGTGTGTGTGGTATGTGTGTGGTTGTTATGTGATGTGTAGTGTATGTGGGATAAGGGGTAGGTGTGACTGTGCCGGAAATTGGCATAGTTAGTGAAACAGATCCCATAACACAGGTCCAAAGAGTAACCCTCGCCTCATGATTCATGTTAGGTACAAGCTATCTTACCAAGGTAAATTGGAACCCATCAAGGAGGCCAGGTAGTGGATGAGCTTCTAAGAAATCTTAATATTCAAGCCCTCTCAATGATTTAAGAAATGGTCAATTTTACCTTGATAGGTATAAGAGTGCTGTAAATATCAAAGGCAATCAACCGAAATACTATCAAGGAGCCAAAACAACTAGAGAGGGGAAGCTACCCTTAAAAGGCACAATCGCGAGCAAGATAGTACCTAGTTGTATCAAAGGTTTGCTCCGACCGTTTCTAGCGTTGAACCTTCTGTCGAGGGGCGTCAAAAATACTAAGGCCAAAAAAAGTGTTCAGAGTGGTCATAAATTTGGATAAATATATATATATACACAAGCGGGGTCCAATATGACCTTCCTACTACTACTTCCATAGATCGATTACAAAATTAACAACCAAGAAAAAAAAAAGGCGCAAACGACGAAGTGGAAACAAGCAGTTTTCGTATTTGCATTTGTGCTTGAGAGAACGTACGAAAAATCTCGAGTTATGCGTTCCGAATTTTTCAAGAACTTAGGAAAAATGTAATGAAAATGCGTAATTTATCGAAGTGCTTTACGCAAAAATGTTAAAATACAAAAAAAAATATGGGCGAGCGTGGTAGGTAAAACACCTGTTTAAATTGAATGAATGTTAATTCAATTAATAATATAACTTTACATTAATTTCGTTAAATAAATAGATAATCTCAACGTTTGTAAACGACCGTTCAAAATATCCTTTTACCATTTGTTTGATGGTTTTTTTAGTGTAAGTTTCTTTCAACGTGCTTCATATTGGGTTGTTCCAAATATTTGTAAACATAAACTTCTAGAAATCGCGGTCGAGTTTTGCAGAAATCGTGTATAAAACTTGTTATGCCATAAAATACTCTGGTTTCAAATCTCATAAACACTCCCTCATTCGATCAACTTCACTTAGGCTCGGGATAATCTGAGAGAAATATTAAGGATTCAAAACGGCGGATATGGTTTTAAAAATATTGGAGAGACGGCTGGTTTTTCCGAAGAAGAAGACCGATCTCTGCGTTTTCCAGTCGAATAGATATAATGGACGGATGAGAAGATGGAATTATCTTCAAAAAAATTTCTAAAATTTTACGTTTTTTTTTTAAATATTTTCATTGTACTTCTCAATTTAGAACAAGGTATTTAAAACGAGTCATAACTTCTCTATATATATGCAATATTGTTCCATTTTTTTTTACATCATGATAAATACTAAAATATTTTGATAATAAAATAAATTTTGTTAGTTAGAGAAATTAATAATAGAGGATATAAAAGTTTTGTAAGGCACGGCAAATGAGATTTACTCGGAGTAATAAGTACAGTTAGGCGACATCATAAGAATCAAGAGTGGTCGTAAAATTATTAGCATTGGAATGAAGTAACTTATTAATGATATCATTAAATATATAATCTCTATAATAAATATTTAAATTTATATTTAATATTCATTTTATAGCTCTATTAGTTATTAAAGATTTCTGCAATGTTTACTTGTTATAAATTATTCATATTTATTCATTCTACTCAGGTACTCTGGTTTCAAATAGATAATTTTTCTATACCACCGAATTTATTTTTATTACCTAATTTCTGCAATCATTTAAAACGCAAAATATGTTTGGTATCGTGTTAAAGGTGGAATTTTTATTGATACTCTGATGCCGATTTTTACAGAATTACTTAAAAATTGGATACAAAACGATACGGAATATAAAAAAAGTGACCGATACCACGGCGATAGCGGGAGATAGACGAATACATGGAAATGGAATACATCACTATATATATATAAGTATAGATAATAATTAGAATTATCAAATAAGAAATGTTTAAATATATATATATAATCGTATAGTAGGATAAATATAATTATTTTTATTTTTCTCTTCTATTAAAATTATTAAAACTGTTAAAATTATTAGATTATGTTTATTTTGATTTTGAAAAATATTTACCACTTAAATTTGTTGCGATTACTTCACTCAAACTGCTAGCGGAACAACAGATAGTCCTTTGCTAAATTTTTTATTGATAAAATCAGGATATACTCAAAGTAATTGTCTCATCTTCTCATGGTACAGAGGAACTATCGCAAAACGAAATGACGTTTTTGATGAGTTTTTGGATAGACATTTTGAAGTAATCTCAAAACCTGAACTGGATTAAGGACGAAATTACGCAGACGATTTAATGTTTTGCAAAAAGATGATCGAGAACGTTTATACTCACCACGCAAAGTCATAAAAATTCTATCTGATAGATTTGCCAGGTTTCGAGTGTGACTCAAGTTTCTGCCATGACTTCGAGTCAGTATGAGTTAACTCTTTCTGGCGAGATCACAAAGATTTTGCAATTCAAAGTCGCATCCCCGTCTGTATCCACGGAGTGGGAATGAGTTACCATTTTCTGAAGTCATACCCAAACAGGTTATGGACGCAAATTTGAAAAAAGGAGAATTATTCGATCAATCTATATATAAAGGAACTTACTACTATATAAGTGTAGAATATAAATATCATTATAATAATAAAATAATTCATACATTATACATTATATATAATATATTTTTTCTACCATATAAATATAAATATAAAATATAATATTTTCTTATATTGCCTCATATAATTTTTTTTTTATATTTTTGATCTATAAAACCTCTTAAATATTATTTAATCTTATACCTGTTTTTAAATATTTTTTCTATTAAACATTAAATATACATGCATATTATTATATTATATATATATATATATATAATTATATATATTGTATTTATTATATTAATAAATATGTATATGTATATGGGGCCATTGTATATTAGTTGGTTTGACTCGTTAATTATAGGTTAGTTTAATTTTGGTTATTGGTTAGGTTAGGTTATGTTAGGTGTTAGGTTGGTTGTTAGGTTAAGATTAGCGCTAGTAGCTTAGGTTACCAAGAAATTTAATGTATATACCTCCAAATTATTAGAATAATACGATATTATAAATAGAGATTTATTGTCTCTTAGAGAGTACCGCCAATTTATCAATGCCATAAAACTATTTGTATTTTATATATTTATATTATTATTATAACATCATACGAATGTTTTTTATTTATAATCTTTATTAATTGTTATAATACCATGTACACAAATTTATTATAGAAAAAATATTAATGAATGATAATATCAAAGTCCATGATGGTCCAATGAATTCACTGGACCATAACTCCAATAAAGATGTTTGGATAGTTTTCTGTAATGCTATTTATTACGAGTTAAGACCTAACAGACAGGTGGTATTCTTTCCCAGAGGAGGTCGCTACTATAATAATATACTAAGAAGCTTGATTTCCGCTTGAGTGTGTATCGAGACTGCTTACAAGATTTGAAGAGAGTTTAAAACTAAACAATAATAAACGTACGTGGGTTTTATTATTTTAACTTACGCTTTTAACAATATATCGAAATGTCTGTTAACTGATACGACGGTAAATTTCTTTATTTACAGAATTTTAGATTATAATATATTCCGTTTGGGTATCTGTGCAGAATCTCACAAAACTAAATACTGATTTGCTCAATTTCTGAACACGGCTAATATTATTTGTAAGTTGTTACTTTAAATGAAAAAAAAAATAAAAGCCATCTCAAAAAGATGTCGATGCCGACTTAAAAATAAATATTCTATCCAATGAAGTACCCCCTCCCCCCCCCCCCACTCCATTCTTCATCGCGAAAGTTTAAACTTTTATTAATATATTTTATTTATATATCCTGATGTCATAAATAAATAAAAGTGTAATATATTTCATATAAGTCAGATCATTGAATAACATTAATAAAGTTATACGTTAAAATTGTGAAAACAAACTAACATTATTAGACACAATATGTAAGCGTTAAAATAATATGGTGTAACGTATATATAGATAACCTAGTACTTCACTTAACGTAAACATATAATCAATCTAAGGTCTATAAATAGGTACGGAAAATAAATAATTTGAGTATTAGATAGTATTAAAAGTTGGTTTGTATTATTATAGTTAAATATTAATTTGAATAGTCAATGAGAAATTATAAATAATGATAATCAATAATGGGATAATAATATAATAATATGATAATGATGATAATACAATAATTAATAATATATAATAATATGAATAATAGAATAAATAATATAATAAATAAATTAAAATGATAATTATAAAAATAATATACTAATAATAATAGATAAAGAGATAAAATATAATGAATATAATAATAAGATTAGAATGAATAATAATTATAGAATGATAATTAATAAGGGGATAAATATGAGTCCCAGGGCCAGATAATATTAAATGATAAAAATATATCTTAAAAAGATAAATAAGAATAATGAATAATATATAGATAATAAGTAATAATAGTTATAAGAAAAGATAAACAAAATGAGTAATAATAATGTTTAGTAAATCTTAATAATATATATAATATAATTATAATATAATAGATAATAAATATATAAAGATCTAGATAAAATTGGGATAATCGGCCATATAAGATTAACATACAAGATGTTGGAGGGAGCAAGTTTGAGGGATAGAGGGAATACGTAACTGATCACCATAAATTGAGGGCTGTAGTGAAGTCAGAGAATATGCGGCTCTGTATGGCTCCATATCCATTTCCTGGCTATTACTACAAGCGTGTTAGATCGATGTGGATGTTAACTAATAGTGATGATTAATTATTCGTTATGTTTTCAGATGTAATGGAAGATTCTAACAGATGCAATAGAAAGGAACTTATATATAATATCAATTTGGGAGTAATAGTGTTTATTCTAAGATATCAAATGGACATACTTCAAAAATAGTCTAGCGATTCATTTAAACTTTCTAGGACCTAATACATTTGGGTGGGCCTGCTTTAAAATTCAAGGTTAAAAACTCAGAAACGGTCTTCCAGACCACAATCGACTCCCGGACCTTAGAACCATAATTTGACATCATAGTGTCAAGAATACTAAACGAAGTGGTGGACAAATTGAGAAGAGCTGCCGGAATGAATGGAATTTCCTGCCGCATATAGAATCAAAAGTTTGAAAACACGGTCTTCCAGGCTTAGACGGTCTCTCAGACATTGGAAACCCATCCTGATCATCGTCAAGCTGAAAACCTATTGTTAAATGTTTCTTTGCAAATCGCATATTTTTGCAATATTCTGAGTCGCATTTATAATCTTCTCCGAAAGCGGCCTATATATATAATTATTATATAATATAAATTAATATAATAGATATTCTATTACATCATATGTATGTGGATCTTATATATTATATATAGTAATATAATATATATTATATATATATATATATATATTATATATATATACTGTTATTTATATTATAATATATATATATTAAATTTTTATATATAATATATATAGTATATATAAGTATATTTATATATATATATATATATATATTAATTTATTTATAATATATTATTAGTTATATTATAATCTATATATATATTATATACGTTATTATTTCCAGTTTTTAAAATTTATATAGAATAATCATTAAGTGTTCTCTTATTTATGAGGTGATAAAAAAGATAGAATTGAGGAGGTATTCGAGTACATGGAAGGTGTTAAGGAATGGGAGGGTATTCTTGGAGTAGGGCAAAAGTTCATATATGATAGGATAAAGGAGATAAAACCAAATCTTGGATAACATATTTGTTGCTAATATACTCAGGAAACGGCTTCTAAGTGTGGTTTATTCAGATAATGCATATTTTCCATGACAAGATATCATTATGTTAATATATAAAAATACTCTCTTATAGAGTTGTGACTTCCTATTTATTTAATTTCTTACAATGTGTTTTCTGAAAAATAGATAGACTGCAAAAAACTATAATAAGATTTACAGAAATTCATGATTTCGAAAATGTGTGGTAAAGGGTTAATGTATAAGGTTAAGATAATTGAAATGATCGATAGGAAATTGTG
>JABUQX010110901.1:12500-26987 GCA_015478945.1 Trachelipus rathkii
TCTTCGTCATTTCTTTTCTTCTACTTCATTCTCCAGCCCTCGTCATGGTGGAGACTAACGACGACACCCATCCTCCACCCCCTCACCACTTTCCTCTCCCTCCTTTCTACCCTCACCATCCTGAAATATGGTTTTCACTAGTAGATGGCATCCTCCGTACTATCAGTGATGAGGCGACCCCAAGTACAGTACGGTTTTGTCCTTCCTGCCTGAGGATGTATCCCTCCGCATTAGGGATTCCATCCCTACCCTGTCCGCTTCTTCTACCCCTTACTCAGATCTTCGTACCCTCTTGACTCCCCGCCTGTCCCTTTCTTCAGAAGGCCCAAGTACGAAGAACTCCTACGTGGCACCTCATAGGAGATCAGAAGCCTTCTGATCTCCTGGTGCAAGATGCTCTCTTTGCTGAGTGGACCTCCTACTCACACAGGAGTCAGGTTTTGTCCGCATTCTCTCTTTATCCAGAAACTACCCAGAGATGTACAGTTATTTTCCTTGGCATCGATGGTATCAAAAACTTACTCGTTCAGGAGGTTGCAAGAGAGAGCCGTGGTCTTAATACGCTTCTTCACTCTAATCTCCCGCTGTTTCTGCCACGCTGCTCCGTGTCTGTTTTCCCTCTCTCCTGGCGTTCAGGCACTTCCTTCTTCCTCCTACTTCATTCCTCTCTCGTCTTCTCGCTTTCCTTCTCCTATAACCTTCTCTTACGCCCCCTCTGTGGTCCTCTCCGGTTCCCCTTCCGCTGCTACTTTCTTCTTCTTATCCGGTGTACCCACCCATCCCTCGTACCCCCTGGTTCCATCTCTCAGCGCCTCCTCACGAATCCTGTTCCTCTCCGATTTTCGGTATAGAGACCCGTCTTTCGACTTTGGACATGACATGGCAGACAGTTAAAACGGAGCCTGAAATGTCCCATCTCCGCATGTCTAGCGTCTCAAAAGGGACTCTCGATCCCGCAACCGGTCCTCTTCATGTCGTCGCTTCTCTGACCACGTTCTCCCACCCCAGGCCCTAAGCAATATCCAAATGGGTAATGTTTTTACCACCACCAGTTGGCCTGAAGGCGAAGTATACGCCGTGTACTTTTTCGGGGAAACCCCCTAGCCAGCGGTCCATAAAGGCGGTGGATCCAGCTTACCCCCCCGTTTGTTCTTCCTCTCCGCCTTCTTCGTCTCAGGATGCCCTGCGCCTTTTCGATCAGGTCCAGCAAACCTGTTCTTCCTGATGATCCTAGAGCGTCGTATATTCTTCTTGCTATACATATCTCCTCGATAGATGCAATACCTATCTTTCTTCCAGAAGTCGACTATGTTCCTCTCTTCTCCTAGATCACGGCTCTTTACGCTGCAATGGTTAGTGGACTCTACAATTACCTTGTATCTAATGGTTTGCAAGCAGGTGTATTGTTAGTATCACTATTAGACTTTCTCTCATCGTACCGTCATATTCTCCCTGGGATATTATTACGTGGTTCCTAGCTGAAATAGTTTACCTACATCCCATATTTTGGGAGCTGATTCTTCTGTCTCTTATCGACCTTTACTGGTCGATCTAATGAACAGATATATGTCAGTTGACTAGGCTGTATTCACGTTCCTGTCTTCTGCAGGTACCTTAGGCTCTAGTATTTTACTTAATCTTGCTCTTAAAAGGCTATCTATTCTGCTGTTTGCTTACCTTCTTTCATGGTACCTCCCCTTTCTTTCACTACTCTAATCCTCAGAATGGAATTTTTTCCGGCGTATGATAAATTAGAATACCTACGTCCCTGTTTTCTTCTCTTACTATACTGTTCATAACATTCTGTGCGACTAAATCCATATATGAAGACTACTTGTAGCTCTCCCACTTTAACCGACTCATGCTCGCTGTCTGCACGCTTTAGTCCGGATCGACTGACATTGAAAGCAAAGATAGGGATTGTATCGTATTGATACATGTCACTCCGATAACTTGTAATCGTCACACCTTTACCCAAGTAAGGTTCATCTGGTCTCTCTCCTTCCACAAATGGTACCTATGAAGGTGCTTTTTTGATTGGAGGTCCTGTAGGGTAGATTCTTTTATAATGTGGCATCTGAACGCTTGTTCATCGAATAACAGGACTCCAGCTACCTATTGAGTTCCTCATCGGACATCAATCAATCATTCACCTTCTCAATTATGCGTATGTAATAATTCATTTCTTAAGTAACTTGGTAAATTCTTTATGTCAGGGCTTTACGCTACTACTATAAGATCCAGTCCACTAGTAAGATCAAATAATTAAATTATACCGATAATAAGAACGGCTCCTATTCAGTCACACACCTACTAACCTATTTTTTTGGCCTCCTTTGTAGTGATTACATATACTACCTCATCAGCATGCCTATATTAAGGTAAATTTCATTGTTCATGTCATAACTAAATGAATAATACGTAATTCATACTTGTCGAAATTGAAAGACTCAAGATTTTGTGTTAATTAAAGAGGATCTCCCTTTACAGCTGCTTTGGCGGCATTCCACGGCGCGAACGGCGTCAAAAGAGGTAGAAGATATTGAGGGAGCAGAGCAAGGAGCAACATCTTTCTGGCGTGTTTGCTGGTTTGGCTGCTTTGCATGTGGCATGCGTCTTAACGCCGGCTAAAGTGTGTATATTTTTGTGTCTTAATCTTCATTATCTTTTTTGCATAGGACCCACTGTTCATTGCTAGGGATTGTGTACTAATTTGTTCCTCTATGCAGAGCTGCGTGGAATAAGGCATTCGTCATAAATCCACTACCTATACATTCCTCGGCCTGTCTCTCAGAAGCAGCTATCGTCAGTTAAAGGCGATTTTATTATTAGGCATTCAGCTATAACTAGTTCTATCATCGATTTTCTCTATAATCGGGCTCGCTGATATTCTTCGATACTACAACTCACCTAATAAGCTTACTCATTATATACCCGCCCCAAGCACCGAGGTCACATAAAGTTCTACAAAAGTGGACTCTGTAGTTCATGAATACGATTAGCTACTGCTAGCTTAATTAGTATAAAGTCTTCCATATAAGAAGCGTACTCTGCTATCTGCAAATCATATCTAGTTCACCCCAGGACTGCAGCTCCGACCAGAGTCAGGTTAGAGTGTCACCTCTTGATTTTGCCTGTCGAAGGTGTTCTCCAGCAGCACACCTTGAATCGGAGTGCGGATCTCTGCGCTTGGGAACGTGGTTGGCTCGATATTTTAATATCCTCGCAAGTGTTGCAACACCTCCTGGGAACTGCGCCTATGCTGGCGCGTTTCTGCTGCGAGATACTTGGCGATGTATACTTACTTCTAGCAACTGTCTCTCGTCATTTCCGCTACTTTCGTGGAGGGTCGTGTAGTTCCACATACTCACGATCACAATACCTACTTACTCATTTCGACTAAAGGTCTCCACGAAACGAACGGATGAACTGCTCCTCGTGATAGACTTCTGGTCCACCTTTGAGTAGTCTGCACAGTTCACGCACTGTATGTTAGTCTAGAACATAATTTCAGTGTCGTACATACATTTAATCTAGCTAGAACGCTCCTCTCCCGCAATGAAATCTAGCCGTTGTAATTTCATGAACCTTGCCTCCAACCATCTAGACTCTTACGAGCCGCTATAGGCATATCATTGTCAGACTTACTTGAGGATCTGCAGCTTGCCATCAAGACTCGTTCTCTCAAGTCTGGAAGTGGCTCCAACTGCCTCACTGGGGTGAATGAGAGAGAACTTTTTTTTCTTGTTGCGAATGCACTCTGCAAAGTGTAGTCTAATACTCTCCTCGTTACCTTAATTCAGTACCTACCATAGTGTGACGTAATTGGCTGTTATTCATTAAATTTTCTACATTCAGCTCTCTTTTTCTCTCTCCTACTCTTGGTTCTAGATGCTTGCTCAGATTGCCAACTCTGGTTCGCTGGTGCACTCCGATTTTAGATGTGGACTTTGGCTCTTAGTATTAAGTAATGCTCCGCGCTACGTCATCTGGATAGTGCGGATTTGCTCTCCTGCTCGCGTGTGGACTTTAATGCTTGCTCCATCTCGCTCAACTTTCGTCACAATGTCCACCTCGGCTAGGTGATAGTGTTTATTGTTAGCACTTTTTGAATCGCGCTACCTCACACAACGTGTGGTGCTAATTCTACGCGCCTCTTCGAACTCGTTTGCTCTATCAGCTAGCATGATGGACATTGTAGGAGCCTCTGACGAATGACTCCAGACTCCGTTACTCCTAGTCGGGCTCATCGTTGCATCGAGCCGGCAGCGAGGCTACGAGCCTTCTTCTATTATTTACTACACTATTTTTAACATGTTGGTATGACGTGTATTTTGATCGGTCCACCATACCATTAGACACGGACGCCTATGTACTATCTGATAGACATAACTATACGGGATCACAGAAGTCATCTAGATCAAGTGTTCATTAGGTTTCTTCATTGATATATCCGGAAACATTTGGTGCCGCTTTCCCTGTCGACTATCCTGAATGGCCCACAGTGTTAACACCTTTGTGCAGTTAGCTCTTTCTTGAAGTTCGGAGATGACTTATCTCTCGTATTTAATTCTTCCTCGCGCTTCCGAGAGAAATTGTCTAGCACTTGGAGCATAGCAATTCCAGTCATATTTAATACAGAAAGCTGGAACGGCATATTTTTGGGTGAAAGGGATTCAGACTCGTCAGATATTCATAGCAGGATATATAGATTGGAGAGGGCTCTTTGACTCGTTTTTGTGAATAACTCTAGCTTATATCAGAATATTGTATAGGAAAAAAACAATAACCATACCACTCCTATCGTAGAGCTTGTGGAATACGTCTTGCTGTTATTTGCTGTTATTGTTATTATTATCACTCTCTCTATTTTCCTAGTCCATACTTGTACTCATTTTCTTATGTGATACACTTTTCTAGTGCATCTAGCTACATTCTTCAGTGTTTTACCGCTTCGAATTGAGAGATAAAGAGTGATTAAATGCATGTTTTGATATCTGAGATATATTTTTTTTAATAGATAAGATTATATGCTTTATTAGTACTATCTCGTTGACTCTCTCTCACGTTGTTTTGACTCTACGTGTGTATTATGGTTATATCTTACTACAGGGTTCATATACTCACTTCGCTATCATATCACATGACTTTACTTAGCTTCATTGTCACCATTAATCTCAACATGAGAATAACAGACCAACGAACCATTAGAAGGTCAGCACTGTCATGACTTATCTCGATAAGAAAAAGGCAACAGAGAACTAACATATAAACGTACGGGCGGCAAAAATTGTTTTTTATTCCATGCATGTGTTATATTTCTCTATTATCTTAAATACCAAATGATGTTAATTTTTTCTTTCTCTATTCTCTAACAATGGCTCGTGTCTTGATTCATACGATTCACATGCATTTAATTCACTCAGATCGAGTTGTTGTCAAGAGGACCTAGTTACTGCATATCTCTCACCATGTAGTAACGAACGATACCATTAATATCTATGTCCAGTAGTCGTATTATTTGAGTATGAATACTATTTGAGTTGTTAATTTTATTAAATTTAAACGAAGTATATTCGAGACACGTCTCACAAGATCTATATCAGAAAGTTCTGTTTCGATCGAACCGCCCTTAACCTGCCTCTAGCGTGTGTATTCGATATGCGAGCAGGATTACCTACATGTTCCTTTGTTCTTGACAACATACTCCTTCGCGTAATAGACGCATAATAAATCAGTTAAATATTGTTCATTTCTCTTCTACATATATCAATATCTGAGCGTTTACGTCTTTTAACTGCTCTTGTTCATTATACTTATCCCTCTACTTGCTATTTTACTCCTTCACTCACTCCTTATCTATACCTTCTCTCTACTTCCGGCGACTATTCTCCATTTGATATCCTAATCCTTTTACCTTATTCCTCACTCTTTTCCCTTCTCTTCGGTCATGCAGACTAATCTCTGGTACAGCATCTCAATTATCGTTCTGGTGGTGCGACGCACATATCCCTATCTCCGACTATCGAGATTGCGAGTTAAAGAATTCGTACACCAATAGAAAATGTCACTCTTTCTATGCAATGCAGCGTCTATTATCATTTTTACTTGCGGCTATTAATGGTATTTCTCCCATCGTACTCTCCTAGACACCTTGCCATTATCAGCCAATCAGCGCGCTAACTTGCATAGCTAGTCGACGTAAGCTATCAGTAGTGCGCCAGCCTATTACCGCTCTCCAGATCTCATAGCATCTGGTTCCTTCTCTCACATACCTCTATGTGCCGATACTTGTATCTCAGACTCCATTACAGCCGCTTCACTTCTCATGAACCTATCGAAGCAAGGCTCCGGGTTCTCACTGTGCACCCACATTTTGATCTAGCTGCCATGTCTCCGCGACCTCTCCTATCTATATGTGTCAATATGTGTTCTTTTTAGTTCGACTTCCTAGCATCTAGGGACGCACAAGCCGTGGATAAGTTATGCTGTATTGCCTTTACAAAATATGAGAAGCTCAGTTGCTCTATAACCTTTTACGCTCAATATATATATCTCGCGTGACAAATTGCAATAAGCACGTAGTTTTTTTTATAAACGAACTCTTTTTTTTTCCTCACTATGGCAAAGAAAATCCCAATATTCTCAAAACGCGTCTTCATCTCATTCAAGCGCCATTTTTCGCAAATGACAACGACGCTTTCTAATTACTCAAGAAGAATTATTGGACTATTTACTGTTTATGAAGCTTAATAAAGCTTATCTAAAGCTACATTTAGGTGATTAATTTTACTCTTCTTATTGCCATTGAGTGATAGTTAAATTAGACAGTGGGCTATATATATATTCTATTTATAAATGTGTATATGTGTATAATATCAGTGTATGGTGTTGTGCTAACGCTAGTATATATATACTTATTTATCTTTTCTCAGAGTTTATTATGTTATTATCTTATCTCGTATATTTTCATTTATATATTTTTTACTTATATTGCCCCAAGTAAAGATGCAGTTCTTGATGGTATAACCCTTTAGGTATGTCCTAATATACTAATGTGAGCCTATTATTTTATTATTTTCTAAGTCCATCATTTATGGTGGAACCTACTGACTTCGATTTATCTTCTTTTTCGGCAACTAATTATCTTAGAGGTAAATATTTATTGAGTATAGTGAACTCTAACAATAGGTCTCCCATCTAGTAGGTTATTTTCCAAATTTTTTATTGCTTTTTATTTATAATTTAATGTGTATTTATTATTAATTTTATTTTCGTTAAATTTAGTTATATTATTATTTCATATTTTCTTAGTATCCTTAATAATTAATTTCTATTATTTTTTTGTCATCATTAATTCCCCTCACATAGTATTACTGGGGTCTTCAGTATTTATATTCCTATGGCTCATACAAAGGGGTCTGGCCTTCTATAGCGCAGTCTAGCCCCATGCAGTAAGTTGATATTGGTGACATTCGTCAATCCTTTTGGTAGTTGGCTCCCTATCTAACACTATCATAACAAAGGGCATCTCGTCTAAATTAAGTTGACCGTGCCGGGTGGTTTATTCACTATGTGATTATGCCTGGCCGTTTTCGGCTGAGTAGCGGTTTTGGTCCCTTCTATTGAGTTTCTCCGCGGCGGACTCTACATATCATGTGGGTGTTTAGGATTCTATTTTCTAGATTGACTATTTGTACGATGTGTCGTTAATGGTTTATCCAGGTCGTGGCGTTTTTGGGGTCGGGACCGTTTTCTGTAGTTATGATTTTATCTATCTAGTATTTGTACTCTACCTTGGAGTTATTTTACGGTTTAGCGTATTAATCCATCCATGTTAGTGACTATTATCTGTATGATTTAGCCTCATATTGCATTTTCTCGTCTTTTCTCCAATGATCTTATTATTTAATAGTCTTTATATGTGCCTGGTTGCTTTCATTACCCATTATGTGACCTCACTGAGCTGCTCCCTCCTTTTCAGTTATACTCCACTCACTCTACTACTACTCGTCTATGCGTCACGCGGACTGTCTGGTAGCCTAATTCCCGCTGCACGTTTCTGAACGATCTCATGACTCGCCGTCGTTCGTGAGGCAGGTTATACGTTGCAACGTGCTACTTTTACTGCGCGCGCTCCGTCACACAACAGCCTTCTGATGGACGTGTTAACTTTGGACTACTGTAGAGCTAAATTAATATTATTATTTCATTATTATTTTTTTATATTATTCATATTATAAAATTTATTATTTTATTAATTCTTATATTATTATTAATATTTAATTATTAGTAAATTTAAGTATTATATAATATTATTTCTATATATATTCATTATATCATACATTATTATATTATTTAATATTAATTAATATTTATTTATATTTTATTAATATTATATAATAGTTATTAATTATATATAATTATCGATTGATGTATCTTTTTCCAGTTATTACATACTCACAAATCCCTAAAAATCGTTCGTCTGGCAACATCTACAATGGTTTCAGTTTTTTATTTCGCTCCAAAGATTCTAGGTTTGGGGCAAGTGCCCCCCCCTCCTGCACTTTCCATATATTATATATATTATATATATATATACATTAATCTTCTTTATATTTATTATTAATTATATCAAAAGAGATATAAGGAAAAGTGAGATATATTTATTTATTTATACCACTTTATTAACTTATCCTAGGTACCCTGGTTAGATATATATATTAATATGATACAGGTTTGTCCACTCTTAACCGCTAGGGCAAACTAGGTCCATTGACAATTAAAAGTCCGAGGACGTGCAGAATATTACACTTATTATGAGGGCGACCCTAGGTCGGCTAGTAACGCGGCCAGACAACGACATGCATAAATAACGATAATATATATATATTATTATATATATTATATATATATATATTTATATATTAACATATTATATATTATGTATTATATAATTATTAATTATTTATTATATATATATATTATTATATATATTTATAATATATTTATTTATATTTTATTATATTATGTATAATATATTAATTATTATTATATTATATTATATTGATTTAATATATTATTTTTATATATATACTATATATATATTAATTATATTTATCTTTATATTATATATTTTTTATTTTTTATCTATTTACTTCTTTATTATTATTATTTCACTTTCCAGTTTAATTATATTTTATTTAGTTTAATTATTATATATATTTATTACATTTTCTACAAGCTAAATTATTATTGCCTTTTAAGTGTGAATTTTTTTGCCTAGGGCGGAATGAATGGCTAAGAGGCCAGCACACATACGTATATAATTATATTAATATTATTAATTCATTATATAATTATATATAATATATTTATATAGATATTTATTCAATTTGGAGTTAATGTAATTGGAGTAATTATTATTAAGTAATCTTAGGTGTATATGCATTACGTTGAATTAGTTAGTATTCTATATAATACTTTAATTATATATTTTATAGTTTTTTTTTCCGTAGTTTATAATATACTGTTAGTTAGGGTATATTATAGTGATATAATAAACAGAGGTGGGCATCCGTTGACTTAATGTACAAAACGTAGTTCAACGTTATCAGTTACTTTTGCCGTTACTCTTGAAAGATAAGATATTAGATTCGCTATTCGTTTTCCGTTTCTTTGAAATGGAAAGCAAGCAAACGAGTTGCCGGGAGTCTCTACTCTCGTTAAACTTTTGAGCTTTTTCGCATACTCTATGACATTACATACGGTATCCTTAAAATTTCGATTTGGAGTTAATGTTGTAGACATATGAGTCAATATTTGTCTTCTGAGAAGATTATCAATATTATTATGTATAGTATAATATATTCTCATATTTCCCACTCCATAATCAGTACTCCCTATGGTTGTTTTATCTACTAAGAATCTTTATCTTTTTGCACACGTTTATATGTTCATCTCTCACTCATTATTTCTTGATGAGGCGATTTAATATAGTTGTCGATTCACGAACCACTAACTGTTCTAGTTACAACTTCTCATACACCCATTCGCTCTACTTGCTCACATTCGCTATTCGTCCCACTTTTATATTCATCCAACCGATATATTTTATACACTTTCCAGCCAGAGCTTTGTTTCAGCTTTGCTTCACCATGCGTAACACATAACCTCTTCACTCTCCAAGGACTGTCCTCTCACGTTCTCTATTTAATCATCAATTGACCTTATCTTCACTTATCTCTGAGTCTTTACTCACTTCAATCACACCTTCCTTTTTTTATCTCTCTTTATCTCTTCTTACTGGATCCGTCTATCAGATAGCATTTGCCTATCCAAACATCTCTCTTTCTCTCATCGGGGGGAGGTTATAAAAATTACTTCGGTAGAAAACAAAATTTGTATAAATTGTCTGCTAATTTCAATAACTTTTCAATGTTATTGTCTTCCTTAAGAGATATTAAACTCATCGGAATGGCCCGTGGCAACTATGATAAGAACAATTCCTGAGCAAATTTAGTTATTTTCTATTAAAAGGTAAAAAAAATTCGCTCCGAGTACACATTTCACTCTTTTTAAATAGGAATTCGGCTATATCAATTTTCCACATCCATCTCGGAAAATTTCTCTTATACGATTCCCTAAAGCAGGAGTATAGGTTTCTTCGATGATATCAGTTAACACTTGATAACTATTCTCTTGCAAGTGAAATTTGATAGTATTTACTATTTTAATAGGCAATACAGAAGTCAATAACTTAACTCTCTCTTTTAAATCGGTTACAGGTTCAATTTGAATACCGTTGTCGTCGCATTTAGCCACACCTAAGGCATTATACTCGTCAAAAGTTAGAATCGCGGATAAAGGATGGCTGTTAACTTTATCTCTCTTTTTGTCTGTTCTAATGACGAAGGAGAAAGGCGATGTTTGTTTGTTTTTGATGGCGTAAGAATTGGAGATGGAGCTTCATTTTCTCTTTCATACGAAGGAAACAATGAGTTCATTGATGGGGAAATATGAGTCTTTTAGGGGATGGCGAGTTTCTTAATGGTTCTTGCTACGATTTTGTGAGAATTAATCTTTCTCTTATAAAGTTTTAGGGATTATTACCTCTTCACCATGAGGGAGGTATAATTTCGCTCTGGTACGTCCAGTCTAGGTAAACCAGATACACAAGTTGTTATAACCCTTTTAAAAGTTAGTTGTGGATATTAAGGTGTAAAAAATACAGTTTTAAAGTGTCGAACGACTTGAGATCTTTCTTCGAGCTATTGTTCGTGTTTTGTGGGAGGTTTATAATGGAAACAGACACACGCGAACCCTTTTTTTTTTTTTTTTTTTTTTTTTTTTTTTTTTTTTTTTTTTTTTTTTTTTTTTTTTTTTTTTTTTTTTTTTTTTTTTTTTTTTTTCTGATTGCTTGCAATTATCATTTTATTCTCTGTTACTTTTATCACAATAGGTTCGGGTCACTCTAGGGATCAACAATTCTGTAAGGTGGTAGGAGCAGTTTAATCTCTTCTTTATAACCTTAACGAGTAATCAATGATTGTTTTTTTAGTTTATTTTTGCATACACACACCCACACAATTATGATTTTAATGAAAATTTTGATTAAATGGCAAGCTCTTAAATAATAATATATTGAATTTTTTTTTTTTTTTTTTATTTAAATTCAACTGATAATCCATTAAAAAGTTGTTAATAATATATTATAATATAGTCTTATATATATATTTATTATCTATATTACTATATATATATAATATATTAATATATATATATATATATATATATAATATATATAATAATATTATAGCTATATATATATTCATTATTATATATATACTATATACGATCACAGCTTTATTTTCAGAGTTAATGTATTATATTATGTGTGCTCTATCTTTATCAAGGTGTGCCCTTCTTCTTGTATCTTGGAACTTTCTAACCCAACTCTTATGCTGCGACAAAAAGGCAAAACAAACTGACAAGTTAGACTTCTTAAGGTCCATTCAATCTAGGTATCGTCATAACGTTTTTCTTTTACAAAAATATGATAATCGAATAAAAATAATCCAAATTACCACAATACAAAGTAAAAACTTTTTTTACTGTTCTATATCTCAGGTGTACACTGATACGGTAATTAAGGGTACATGTACCCGATGCTCATTATTTTTTTTTAACTTTTATAAAGTACAATATTTAATATATAAATAATATCTATATAATATTATTACTATATATATATATTATATCTTATATCTTATATTACACTATATATAATATATATATATATATATATGATATTACTATATTATTATATATATATTCATAATGGGCGTAAGTGCAGCGATTTCATTTAGATGAAGGTTCGGTAATGGTCATTTATCTATAATTATATATATTAATATCTATATATATATATTATATTAGATATATATTATGTTGCTACTTTATATAACTATTACTATATTATACTTTATATATTAATATATAAACCTGATTATAACCTATTAATATATAAATTTTACACTATAATATTAACACTAATTATAACTATATAATATATATAATACTATATATAATATTACTATTACTACTATATATATACTTTAACTTCGTATAATTATCTTATTACTATTATAATCTTATATTTTATAATAATATTACAATTACTATATTATATTTTTAATATTTTTTAATATATATAAATATATATAGTCATGTTACCTTATCATAGATATATTATATTCATATAATATATATATGACTACTTATGACTACAATATTCTTTATATATATAATATCTATATATCAATATATCTCAACTCATTATTATATCTATATATACATATCCTAATATGTATTCTGCTACTATTTATACATGTAAGTATTTATATAACTAATCTTTCAATGTACTACCTATTATTACTCGGTTAATAATATATATATATATATATATATATATTTTATATATATATATATCCTTATCAATATTACTATATACTATATAATATATATATTCATTATATTATATATATTTATTATATATATATATATACATTTTATATATATACCCTATAATCTACTCTAGAAAAATTTATATCTCCCCTACTTGATATTATATCTAACCATATACTATATATATTTATATATATTTAAATACTAATATATTTTTATTAGTATATATATTTATACTTATACTATTATATTATATAAACTATATAAAGAAAGAGAATCTATATAACTATATAAATATATATTACTACGGTTATTTGTCTACTTATAATATATATACTTATTTTTCAGCTATTAACACATATTTATATATGTATTCACTATCACATCTTCTTTACTGCCAATATTTTTCATTATCCTACTCACTAGATACTTATATCATCTATTTTACTTATCGAGAATACTATCACTCAATATTTATATATATATATATTTATATACTATATTATTACACTTCTAATATATTATATATATATATACTACAATTTGCAGCTTTTATCAGACCGCCCCAAATGCTTATCGACATACTGAAGCAGTTCCAGGAATGGATATTGTAACTGATAGAAATGCTAAGTGAATAAGCATAGCGCTAGTTGACTTCAAGTCATAATGAAAGAATGGAAACTTATATTAAAACTATATAGATAAATATAGTATGGTTTAAATTGTTAGTATATAGTTAAATCTACTCTTCAAGTCTATCCCATACTGATTGAATGTATTTTCTTTTATAAACAGTTTTTTCTACCTTAATCAACCTTAAGTTCGTTCTGGAAGTAACATCTATAGCGTTCAGGCATCTTCTTTTATTTCGAACTCAAAGATTTTAGGGGGGGAGGCGAAAAAAAAACAAGATTTGCCCCCTGCATCCCCCAGCGCCTGCCCTATACGCGCCATATATATAAGATCTTATTCCTTATATCAAATACTATATTCTACCTACTATATATACACTATTGATATAAAATATTATATTATATTATTCTACTTATAATATGACTTCCTATTCCACTACTATATATTATACTATATATTATAATATATATTATATCTATATATACATACATTGATTTTCCCAGTGTTATTTTAATTACCTTCATTTTATTTTTATCATATTTAACTACAACCTTGCCGTCTATAAGTAGACCCATCCAAAAAAACTTGAACCATTTGACCATGGACTGGTCAAGAATAACAAAAGAAGATACATACCACAATTAATGCTCCATAACATTCTGTAATACATGGCGTATTTCTCTCTACAGGAAATAATAGCTTATCCATGTTATATTTCTAAATGAGGGTTTTTCTTCTTCTTATATTATATATATATAAGTACTTAATTTCTTAAATTATATATATATATCTATTATATATATAATATATAATATATATATATATATAATCATATATAGGATATAAGTATACTTACTATATCTATTCTAATAATACTAGGCATAATTG
>JABUQX010110902.1:0-33272 GCA_015478945.1 Trachelipus rathkii
ATATATAACACACCAAAAAAAAAATGAAACAATAATATAAAAAAAGAAGCTTCTGGCAGCTATAAAAATATCAGGGATAATAATAAATAAAATATATATTAACTATATAATTAATATTCTAAATTAACTGATAACCTCATAATAAATAATAAAGAAATTAAGGAAGCAATTAATGTAATATTAAATTAATAATTTTAATATATTAAAAAAATCGAGGAAATAAAAAAAAATAAAAAATATAATATAATAGTTAATATAGAGGAGTAATTAAGAATTACGTTATATAATCAATATGATTAAATTTATTTAATATAAAATTAAGAAAATCAAAACATTGATAATTTTCCTACTAGAAAGTTTTATTCAATATGAATATATTAAATTATATTATTCTACATATCTTAACCTTATTTATCCATCGTTGAAATAAAGAAACCCACACCAATATAAAAACCCCACATCCTCTCCACCGGTGTAGGGGTCAACTTTTTTGAATAAAGACCTCTAAGTGTAAGGGTCGAAAACATCTTGAATAAAGACTCCCAGGTGTAAGGGTCGAAACTTTCAAATTGCTCTTGCGAAAAAATAAGATGTTATCTAAGACTGAGGTAGGGTCGAGAACATCTTAGACAAAAAGAACCCACTCAAGTGTCACAGGAGAAACATATGAAATACGGACTAGTAATGTTAAGAAACATTTCAGAATAAGACTACAGGTTGGGTGAACACATTGAATAAGACCCCAAGTGATAGGGTAGAAAACATCTGAATAAAGACCTCAGGTGTAAAGGGTCGAACACATCTTGAAAAGACTACCCGGTTAGGGTCGGGGCTCTGAGTTGTCTCCTTTTGATTTTATCTTAGTCTCAGGTTTTATTTTAATTTCCCTTATGTTTTAATGTTTTCAAAATAAGATTAGGTGTAATTCATGTTTTTATATATTTTAAGATATTATTATATATATATATATTATATATATATATATAAAATATAATATATAATATATAATAAATATATAGAGAATATATATCAATATATAAATAATAAAATAAACTATTAATAATAATATATTAATATAAATATAACATATAATATAACTATAAGAGAGTAAATTATGCAATTAAATATAATATCAATAATAAAAAAATATATAAAATATATTTTCCAAAAATAAGTTCTTTATATAAATGTTTATCACTCCTTATAATATGTTCATATATATATATATAAACTACACTATTTTGAGGTGAATAATGAAAGAATCAAAAGATAAAACTAAAAGAATAATTCTAAATGTGCCTGGCAACTGCAGTGTAAGCAATTTTCCTTGGTTGGCTCTGGAATTGGAGAGATTAAAAGTTAACTATCTAAATAAAGGACAATAATCTGAGTAAAAATAGCTAAAAAGATCGAGGTCGGGGGGCATTTAATTAAGGGGAGAGTTCTAAAATTTTTGTAAACACAAAAGTAAAAATGTCTTTAATTTACATCCGTATTATGATGAATCATACATCAAAGAAAGATCAGTTTAAGCACTACTCATTCTGGCAATAAAACTGCAATAATTTTTAGTAAAATATATCTGTAATTTTTTAAAAAGACTTCGCTAACTTCAAAACTTAACTTTTGAGCTAAGGATCTTATTATGAAATTAGATCAATGTAATTCAAATTTGAAATAAATTACAGGAAACCTATTGACAAGTTTTATGGATCTAGTTTTGTCAAAATTAGGCTTGTTGAATATTAGTAAATTTATTTTAAAAAAATTTTAAATGTTTAATAAACTCCAAATCTTTCAGAATTAAAGGGTTATTTTGGTGATTTATTTGGCTTAATAATTAATTACTCAATACTTGGGTAGACAATTTCACAACTTTGTTGTTCTAAAATCTAGAAAAAAAATTTATTTTTTAAAGCATATCGAATTTCAAACATTTTGAAAAAAAAAAACAGATATAAAAAATTCAATCAACCTATTAAAAAAACGAGTAGTGAGATAAAGTTTCGAAAAGCCATTTATTTAAATCGGTGTATCATTGAGTGAGACATATTTAAGCTTGAACCCAAAAGATTAAAATTTCAATTGATATATAATTGTAAACAACACAAGAATAAAAATTTAAAAATGAAATTATTTTTATGTATAAAATTTTCTCAGTTAAGCAAGGCTGTGTCCTCCTGTCGGTAGTCGAAAATTTCATTGAGATTGAATGAAACATTAATGAAAAAGTTTAGAAATGTAAATGTAACTTGCTCAAACGAATTGCCGTTTTTTTATTTTATTCATTTTTATTTTTTGAGTAGAATCACATATGGAAGCAGATATATTTTGTCGAATAATTTTGTCATCATATAGCACTAAAAGTTCTTAAGATAACAACTTTTGTCGAATTCATGAATGAAGTTACTTTTTTTTTTTTACACTCATGTTTTCAATCTGATTTGAAGATTGAAAATGGATGGGCGCTCTAACTTTTAGGGTTCTGATTATTATCAAATGGGCAAGAAAATAAAAAAAGTTCCAGTAAATCGAAAACTATTCCCAAAACTGAGGACATAAGTAAGGGACAAGGTTGGTGTGAGACGAAACCAAAATTGGAGCCCCAAGATTTTTTACTATAAAATAAAATGATATTGGAACAGAGCAGGATCGAACAGAGAACTGCATATTCAATGGAGATGACATAAAGCCGAAGACGCAGCCAGAGCCGAGCCAGACGGAACAGGAGGAGAGACCGCGCAGGAACCGGAGCCGGAGCGGAGCCGGGCCGAAAATTTTAAAAATTAGCAGCCACAGGCCGGAATAAATAGGTCGGATATTGATAAGAAGAGAGTTGAAATATTAAAAAAAATTACCGGCTCCGCAGCTCCGGTTAAAATAGCAAATAGGTCAAACCTTATAAAAGTCAGAAAGAAAAAATAAAAAAAAAGCAACAAAGACAAGGCATACTAAACAAGGAAAGAATATAATTCGAGACATAATAAAGATAAAGGACAACACAAAAATTCGGCAAATTCCAAAACACAAATATAAGAGTAAAATTCTTAGGAAAAAAAAAAAAGAAAAGAAAACAAAAAAAAGAGAAAAAGCAACAAAAAACAAATGGGACAATAAAAACATGTTAAGAATAAAAATCAAAGAACAAGAGGACAAATAAAATTTCAAAAAAAAATATAAATAATAAATAGTAAAAATAGATCAAAAACATGAAGAAACCAGGAAAGGACAGGCAAAACGAACAGATAAAAAGACAATCAAAAGGCGAAAGAATGAACGGTAAATCCTTAGAGTATGCATCTTATAAAAAGAAGAAGACAAAAATAGAGAACAAAACACAGAAAAAGGATACAATATGACAGATATAAAAACAATAAAAGACAAGTTAAGGACTGACAAACAAAAATGCAGTAATAAATAACGATATAACCACAAAATCTTAAGAGACACTTAAGAAAAAAATATAAAGAATAGAATACAACAACAAAAGACATTAAAGACAAATATAAAATAGAAAAGAAAACCACTGCCCAAAAAAAAGAAGACAAACAAGAGTTTTGTTTCTCTGACCTCTCAGCATAGAAAACAATGTTTTTGTTGTCTTTACCCCTCATGAAGTAACTAAAGGATATGAAGAAACAGTACATGAAAAAACCAGAACAAGAGATCAAATGTGTAAGGATTTTTGGGAAACCATTTATTCTCACTTGAGAATCAAATTTAATTTCTATCCTTAAAGAACACAGTAACAAAGCGTTTCCTTAAATCAGCACTACTGTCTCATCTATTCTTAATTATTATTATACTATTAATAGTTATTCAAATAATATATATTAAATATATTATATAGATTAATTAAACAAATAAAAATACTTATAATTAATATATTATAATATATTAATTAATTTTAAAATAATTAATAATTATTAAAAATCACACTATTATTATACATAAAAATATTATTAATTATTATTTATAAATATTATTCCCTTCTCCATCAATTAATTATTAAATTAAAATATTATATTATTAATTAATTAATTTTAAAAAAATTTTTAATTACAATAGTTTATTTAAATTTAAATAATTAATATTAAATATAAGAATTATTTATATGAAAATATAAAACTAGAGAATGTATGGAATATTATATTAAATGTATAATAAAGTATTTAATAAATAAATTAACAATTATTCTTATTAAATATTATCAATTATTATTAATTATTAAAAATTATTAATATTATTATTAATACAAATAACCTATGAAAAATATATTAAATTATAAAAATTATTACTGGTTTATATAATCAAAAATTATTATTATTAACGAGAAATAAAATCTATTTAAATACAATAGAATCAAAATTAAATAAAAAATAAAAAGGAGTATAAAGCGAGAGAACAAAATTGACGATTACGTATATTATTAAATTCATAGTATTCAGTAACATGATTTATATTTAAGTTAATTCCATTATAATTAGATTATATTCTTTCATTATTATTTTATAATTTAATTAATTAAATTATGTAATTTCTTTAAGATCACAACTATTCTAACCTTATTATCCAAGTCTATTCTATTAATATCACTCACCCTATATTGTTTTATATATTGATATATAATTACCAATATGAATTATCTAGTAATAAAAAAAAAAACCATATATTTAATAAAAAAACAAAAAAAAAAATAAAAAAAAATCAAACAAAATATATATATTAAAAATATTAACTATTTACTACTAAAAACAATTAACCATAGTACTAAAATAGCACAAGCAAACTCAAAAACATGGACTGATGATATAACAAAATTGCAAAAAATAGTTTTCATATTATTTGAACTCTTCGAAAATTCCAATATGACAATTAAAGTTTTATTTAAACACTGACAATGGTTTTTTGGTTCTTATAACAATAATTGATGTAAATTTAGAACATATCCAGAGAAATTGAATATTATTAAAATTCAATAAATTACATTGTTATTAACATTTACACGTACTTACAGAACGAAAATTGACGAACCTTAACAAACAAACAAAAAAATGTAATATTCTTAATTATATATGAATGACCATTATGTGTTTTATAAGACTAGTAATTTCAACATAATAAAAAAAAAAATGTGGACGCATTTAAAAAACAAATTAAAATTTAACACCAAAAAAAAATAATCAAAAAAAAAAAAAAAAAAAAAAAAAATAAAAAGAAAAACTCTTCCAAACAATAATACAAACAATAAAACATTATAATATATAAATATAATATAAATACATATATATACAATAATAATATACATATATAATATAAATAAATACAAAAAAAATTTATAATAATATAAAGACAATATGATAAAAATATACATTAACTAAATAATAATTCAAATAATATATACAAGTAATAGTATTATTATAATAAGTAATTATAATAATAGTAATAATATTTATGTATAATTCGGTTATTAGGTATAATACCATAATATTAAATAACAATATATATATATAAGCAAGACTATCAAACACAGAGAGAGAGAAGAAGATGAAGAAAAAGAAGAGAAGCCGAAAGAAGAAGAAGATTAATATATGAGAGAAGGAAGAAAGAAGAGAAAGAGAAAAAGAAGAAAGAAGAGAAGAGAAAAGAAGAAAGAGAAGAAAGAGAAGAGAGTAAATAAATACTAAAATAAGAAAAAGGATCAACATATATTAATAACCCTTTGAAAAAGTATATATAAAAAAATAATGACCAGCAATAAAAACAAATAAAATAGTAAAAAGTAGAAAAAACGATGATAAAGACACTGAGCAAGTGAAAAAGGGACGAGAGCCAAACGACAGAATTAAAGAACAGAATCAAAATCAAGTTCGTCAGAACTAAGAGTCAAAAATGACAAAATACCGACATGAGATGCAACATTATAGAAAATAGAAAACACACAGGAATAAAGAAGAATATACACAAACAAAATAAACCACAGAAGAAAAAAATAGAAAAAAAAACACACCACACACACACACAAGGATATAGCAATAATAATAACACTCAAAAGGACGAAAGGAAAATAGAGAAGATCTAAAAAGAGGGACAGAAAGGAAAGAGAAATAAAAGAGCGAGAGAAAGAGGACATAGATAAACAGAGGGCGAAAACATAGATAAGGAGGAAGAAAGGAGAGAGAACAAAGATAGAGAAGATAGAAAAATTAAAATTAAAAAGGACAATACAAAAAAATGAAAACACAAGAAATTAGTAAAATAATTGCTAATTCAGATCAACAAAATCAAAATAAGAAAATGTAAACGAAAAATATGAAACACGAGTAAAAAAAAAAAGACACAATAACATAAGCGCAAAAAGAGTAATCAGCACAAGATAAATTCCAAAGCATACTACTTTAGAACCAAACATTTTAAAAGCGTCGAGACCCATCGTTATCATACTGTAACGTAAAATACATACAACGAACATAGTAATAAAAGCAGAACCAAGAACGAGAGAAAAGAAAAACCGTAACAATGAAGAGATTTATATTGGGGAAACCCATAAGATATGCTCAAACAAATATCTCACTATCCATAGTGAAAGAGGATATCTAAAAAATAGACAAAAGAGAGTAATCCACCCCCCTATTTTATTATATGTTATGGGAGTTTCCTTGTTTATTTTTAATAATTGTGAATTCTCAGACACTTGCTTATCATAGTAAGAGCATTATTAAGTCTATGTATTATATTTAGAGGCGATTAAAGTTATATCTATATTCCCATATCAAAATATTATATTCATATATTATTATTATTAACATCAATTTCTATGATTATGTAATTTGTTTAGAACTATTTAGCTTAATTAACTATTCATAATATTATTAGCAAATATTCAAGTCAGCCTTTTTGTTTTAAAGTTAACTTATTTTAACTTCAAGACTCCTGAATTAGTACTTCTGATTTTCATTTGATATTTTTTCTAAAAAATCAGTCTATCCCTAAATGAAAGAAAAGATAAATAGGAGCGCAAATTTAAACTATTTATATTCTAAAACAGAGATTACGCAATTAACTTGGGTAAAAACGATTTCATACCGACTCTCTTTTCCGTTACATTTCGATTAACTCATATATATTGAAAATTGAATAAATAAAAATAAATGAAAAAGTTCAGTTTATATAATTTTTAGATTTTTTAAGTATTTCATATTTAGTAAATTCAATTACCAGTAACACTATAATAAAAAACACAAAAACAACGAGAAAAACTTTCTTCCTGCATCATAATTAATCTCAGAGACATTACACTTTTTCAAGAAATTAAATAAATTTATAGTCGTGTACAAACCACTATCCAACATTCCTCCTGACCATCTGTGATCGAAACAATGTGCTGAAGCGGTTAAAAAAACAAAATCAAAAACAGACACAAAAGAACTAACAGATTAAAGGCGAGACAAAAACCACACCAGACACAGCAACACACAAAAGCTTACACACACCTAGTAATAAAGACACACATTTAATACCAATGAGAGAGAAAGCAAATACAAACAACTAATATGATTAAACATTGATTAGCTATCAAATAAAAAAATTTCAACAACAAAAACCTCATATGCGACAGGTCTCAATAACAAACTGAAATAGCTGGAGAACTACTACTTAAAAAACAAAGAATACAAAATACCAGACATGATATGTAAAAGGATTTCCACTTAAAAAAAAGTTAGACATGAAAATGACAATAGATTATATTAACAATCATTTTTTCCTGTTAATTTTTTATTATAAAATACAATCCATTGTTCGGTTAGGCTTGCTCAGACTTGAAGATAGTCCGATATCGATTATAAGAGAACCGACAAAACCGGTCAGAACATAAATAAATTTGATAAAAGCCATCTACTTCTTTTAGCAAACAACGTATTCCTAGAGCTAATAATTCAAGAAAATCAATGAAAATCAGAAAAATTATATCAAAGCATTAAGTATCATAATTTACAAATGGAACTTATTGATTTAAAAATAAGTTACATTACACTTTTTAATAATAATAGAAAAAGTAATTTTATTATTCTATAACATTCTATATGTGACATCATACTTATTAATATTCATTTTAATTTTATATTATTAATTTTATTTATTAATTATATTCATTAATATATTAATTATTTATAAATTTTTAAAAATAATTAATTATCTAACTTATATTCACACTATTTTTAAATTCCTTAATTTTATATTATAATTAATTATATTTATTAATATTATAATTAATTTACCAGTCTGATTATTATAAATACTATTATTATATATAATATTATTTATGATTATAAATTAATATAAGAAAAAAAATTCATAAAACATTCTTTTATTTTTACTTCATATTTAATCAACAGAATTACTAATTACTTATATAAAATTTTTTTTCAGAAAATTATAATTTATAATTCAATATTTCAATTAAAAAACATTAGTATAATATTAAAGTTACAAAATTACTCTTCTCTATATAATAAAACTAATAATACACACTTGAAATGATTTCACTCCAATAAAACTTATAAAAATAATGCTTAATAATTACTGCCAAAAAAAAAAAAGAACAAAAACACAATCAGAATATTTATAATAAAAGACAAAAAAAAAAAATAAAAAAAATAATATTAAAAAAAAAAAGAAAAATAAAAAAAAAAAAAAAACAAACTATTAAAAAAAAATTTAAACAAAAACAAATAAATACAATAACATTAAATAGAAAAATTAATTTTTAATAAATGAAAAAAAAAAACAAAAGGAGAGTAAACCCACAGTATGTATTTTTTATTAAAGAAAATAAAAAAAAAAAAAAAAACCAGAGTGTTTAAATTATTAAAAGCAAAAAAAAAAACAAATAAAAGAAACAACAATGTTAAAAAAAAAAACATCATAAATACCAAAAAATAGAAGAAGGAAAAGTCTTTTTCGAAAGAGAGAAGAGTTGGAAGAATTTAAAAGCGTACACACTGACTGAAAAAATAAAAGGCTTATTTCAAGCGAGAGAATATTTATTTTAGAGGTCAGAGGTTAAATATAAAAAAAAATTAAAACAAAAAACAACACACAGAAAATTAAAAAAAAAAAAGAAAAAAATTAATTAATAAAAAAACAAAAATAAATGAAAAAACAACAATTTTGAAGAGAACAGAAACAGTCAAACAAACTAACTAAGAAAAATAGAAATCAGAAACAGAACCAAACACACACAGAAAATGACAGAAAATTTAATCAATATAAAAAAGAGCAGAGAAACAAGAAAGAACCTGTTCTGAGAGAATAGAGAAGATCCAGTTAGTTTAATTATATTAAGATTATACTTAAAAGTGGGTTTTTTATTAGAAAAATGAAGTAAGTTATAAAAGAATCAATAAAGCAACTATTTAAAAAACGGTGCAAGTGAAAATAGATATAACAGATAGCACATTCCAACATTGAATTAGAAATAACGACTGAAAGGGGTTGAAAAAGGAAGAAATACAAAATTGCAAAAAATTAGAAAAAGTTTCACGAACACAGTATAAGAGTCATAAACAAACAAAAAATAAAAGAAGAAAAAGAGAGACGAAAAGGCTTTAAAAAGGAAGAAATAAAATTCAACAAAAAAAATGAATAAACAAAAGAATCATTGAGAAATAAGGTTATAAAACACACTTCATGAACAAAAAGTTAGAACAAAAAAGCCCAATAAAAGCATACCAAAAGAAGAAGTGTGTTAGGAATAGAGTACAAAAAACCTATATAACAAGAAAAAGAGTTAAAAGAACAGTGAAATAAAGATAAGTGGAGAAAAGAACTAAGGATTAAAAAAAATTTACAATCGACTAAAAAAAAAAGAACAAATTAAGCAAAAAAAAAAAAAAGAATAATTAAAGAGAGTGAAAAAAAGGAAGACCCATTCTTCTGACGATGATTTTTCAAGCCATTAAGGTAAAACAAAATAAAAAAAAAAAAACAGAACAAGAAAAACAAGTAAAAATTAATAAATTCAAAACATAAAAATATAAAAAACACAAAAAAAGGAGGAAGTAAAATATAAAAATATGAAAAATTCACACAATAGCATGAACATACATAATAAAGTAACAAGAATCAATTCTAAAAAGAATTAAGAAAAGATAAACTGGAAGCCACACAAAACAAAAAAAAATTGCTAAAGCGAACTTGATAAAATTTGTCCTGTGTATATACTGAGCGCGGATGGCATAAGAATGATCACACAGCACACCAAAATAAAATTAAAAAAAAAAAATAAAAAGAGGAAAAAAAAAAAACAAAAAGAAACAAAAAAAAAACCATACAAGAACGGTATATTTGAAATTATTTAAAAAGAAATTTAAATCACTCCTATCAAATTTTCGTATTCCATTTTTCAGAAAAGTGTTTTCAAGAAGTTAATATTATGCATCTGAACAGATTAATATACAAAACCATTGAGATAATTTTATTTATGCTCTGTCCATCGTTTTAGATATCCAATTAACTTTATAAATATGAGGGGTGAAAGATCATATCTAGTGGTCAATCCGGTAAATGTCGGCTTTCCTATAAACACTAGTCTGGAATTTGTCTTGTCGTTTTCCTTGTAAATATAGATGTCAAAAATGCCGTGGAATTATTTTATTCAATCTCAAATGTAAATTTAATTTGGATATTTAGAGTTAAAATAATACAGAAACATCTCAATATGTTTCTTTTATATCTGAATAGGCAAGAGGAATCAATCAATGAGTACCCTCCTATAGAAAAGCCTAGTACCTAAAATATCAAGGTAAGTTTACAACTATAAACCAGAGAATTTCAAAATTGAACACCATGAATATATTACTAAGTGTAGGACCTAATGGACTACCCCATAGCAACTCCATCAAACTGTTTGCAAAATAGAAATGATATTTCCTTAAAATTCCTAGATTTATTAATTGTGATAAATAGATCAAATTTCTCCACAGAACTCTATAGTAAAAATGCTTTTACAGGAATAGGATTAAACTTCTTCAGTCACTCACCTTCTATTATAAATACAACAGCAAACAAACCCTCTTACATAAAGCTTGATATTTATCTACCAGTTTCCATTTGGTGCATTAAGAATTTGAGCGTTTATTAAAATATTTCAACTCAAGCTTATATCAATCATACTTCTCTAATTTACCTACTTATTAATATAGTGTTTCTTTAATAATAGCAGTAATATTATTAATATAATATATCTATAATATTATATAATTATATTAATATATAATATTATATATTATAATCATAATATATATATTTATAATATAATATATTATAATATATATTATTATATAAATTTTATATATAAATATAAATATTAATATATAATTATAATATATATATAATATATATAATATATATATTATATATATATATAATATATAATATATAATAATTATATATATATCATATATATAATAATATATATATATATATAATATATATATATTATTATATTATATATAATTATTAATATTAGTGATGCTGCATGATGTACATTATATTATCGGACATTACCGCTAGGATGCGATTAGCGGAATGCTGGATTGATAATTATTATATGATAAATATATATATATAATATAATATATATATATATATACTTATATATATATATAATATATATAGTTATATAAAATTATTATTTATATATATATATATAATAGATTATATATAATATATATAAATATATATATATATATTATATATAGTATATATATATATATATGGGTAATATATATAGGCTTATATATATATATATATATTATATTAATAATAGTATATATTATATATATCTATATAATTATATATATATATAATTATATATATATTATATATATAATATGATATATAAATATTATTATAATATATATATAATATATATTAATTATATATATATATACTATTATATATATTTAATATATATATAATATATATATATATATATATGATATATTAATATATATATATATTATAATATCTATATATATATATATATATTAATATATATATATATATATATATACTATTAATATATATACGGCCTATATATATATATATATATATTATATAGAGTACCTATAATATATATATTATATATAAATATATAATTATAATATATATATAATTAATATATCTATTATATATATATATATACTTATATATTATAGTATATATATAATTTAATATATATATATATAAATCTAATATATTAATTTTAATATATATATATTATTTTGAGTTATTATAGCTCACAATACTGTTAATATAAATTGTAGTATATCAATATATATATATATATATATATATATAAGGGTTTAATGGATCTATAGGGAATCTACAACTCAAATGCACACCCCTAATCACAACGCTCTTTCCCAACTCGCCGTTTAAGAAAGAGTATTACAATGGATTCATATTTTGAACTTAGTATATTATTAGCTAATTCAATATAATATAGTGTATAGGTTGGGGCTTGAAATATAAATACTATTTTTATTTCTGTAATGAAGTATGCTAACTAGACTATTTTGAGTACTAATATGCCTTATACTACTGATACTTGAACATAAAGTTTAGGAGACGAGACAAAGTATTTAAATCTCTATAGTATAGTTTATCAAGCGTTAGAGTAACTTTTTAGGCTATAACTTCACCAAACGTTGATTTGGATCATCTTAATTTGAAATATATATATGATTTTATCTTATTGAGATATGCTATCTAATTCATTTGCTACTACATTCTTTTTGGTAATTAGCGTGTTCTTCTTCATCCAGTTCTGTACTGTAAGAAAATATTTCTTCAGTGAATTCTTTATACTGGATTCTTTGGAAGAACCAGGAGCTTAAATGTATAAAATTTTCGTTTTTATTCCTTTTAATGGTAGGATGCTTAGTAATACCCCTTTTGAAATGGGGAGTTTTCGTCTGCGAGTTTCCTAGTATAAGTTATTTAACTTTGTTCCTAATATAGGATTACATAATATAATAAATATCTATGCTTTATCAGGAGATACTAAAGTAAGTTACTACAATTATATGTAAAAGGTCTTTTATTTTCTCTTTTAAAGTAAACTTTCTCTCCCATTATTGCACTAGCATCTTTTAGTTTTATATACATTTTAAATAAATTAACTTATACATTACATTTTACACTTTAAACCCGTCTAATCATTAATGCATTGACAAGATGGTATTCAAAATTAGACTTCTATAGGTGAGATTAAATGTATTAACATTACTATCGGAAGGCAAGAAGTGGATAGGAGGTGCTGAATCTTTTTTGGTAGTTTCCTTCAATGGTTTCAAACATAGCTATTAAATGCAGTGTGATGATGTGATGTACATTTTCCTACATTTAATCATATAATTGATATTATCCTCATTATGAGATATACGAACTGGCTGTACTAGAAAGCAAGAGGATTATCTATTTAGAGCATATATATGCTCTATTCTATATACTCACTCAATCATTTTGAGTAGTAACTATCAGCGAGCTTTAGGAATGTCTTGAATATAACATTAAAGCTATATATGTAGTATTAATCAAGCGTTTTAATTGTAATATACCTTAACCTCATTTTCAAATTTTCTATTTTTTTTTTTTTTTCTAGAATTCTACATCTTAAGTATTTTTATTCATAAATATCTATCATAAATCTTTAACGTCAATAACCTACATACGCGTAACATTAATACCGATAAGGGCAAGCGCTGATGCGGATGCGCATCTTTAATCATGTGCGTGTAATTGTCAGGATAGTGTATAATATTACTCACTAATATATCTATATATATAATATATATATATATTATATATACTATTATTAATATATATCTATATATTATATAATATTATATATTAATTATATATCTATCTAATATATATTAATTATAATACTATATATTAATAATAATTATGATGTATCGTATTATATATATAACTGTCTACTATCATTATTAATAGTTATTATAATACTATATATAATATAATATATAATATTATATTATATATATATATTATATAATACTATTATAATATAAATTAATTAATAATACTATATTTATCATATAAATATTAGTTATATGTATATATAATAATTAAAGAGGTACGTCATAAATAATACGTGACTTCTGTGCTATAGCAGCGAGTTAATATCTAATACTGAAACTATCGATCTATTTACCAAATTTCTTGTAATAATCTAAACATTCTTCACTATTTATTTTGGTAAATATACTGTTTACAAAAAACATATCCTCTACGATTGCAAAGTCATTAAAAAAGTTATGCAAAACCGAACCAGAGTTCGTATATTTTTCATTAATTATAAAAAGGGATCCTCGTGCTGATGGAATAAGCGGATGATTTGTGTGAGTGTGATTCTATAGAGGTTATAATATTGTTTATATATTTAGTTTGTCATTTGACGTCATTCTTTAAGTTATAATTTCCCCTTTATGTTATAATTATCGGGCGTAGCTACATTATATTTTATATATTATAATTATTGTTATGGAAGGTATTATACTTACATATAAATATATATATTAATATATATATATATATAATATATATATATTATTATTAATACTATTACTATATATATATAAATATATAGTATATATATATATATAATATATATATATATATATAATTATATATATATATATAATAATATATTATATATATATTATATAATATACTATATATTATATTTATAAATGTATAATATATAATATATATATATATATATATATCTATTATATAAAATAATATAATATTATAATTTATATTATATATAATATAATATATATATATATATATAAATATATATATATATATATAAAATATATTATTACTATATATTATATATATTATATATTATAGTATATATATATATATTATTATATATATAATTTATATATATGAAATATATATATATTTAATATTATATATATATATATAATAATATATATAATTATAATTATATATATATATATATAATATATATATATATATTATACTATATTAATAATAATAATATATATATATATAATATTAGAGGAGAGAAGTAGAAGAGAGAGAGTAGAGTAGAGATAGAGTAGAGAGAGAGAGAACTTGAGAATATAGTCGCCGCTAGTGATATATATATATATATATGAATATATATATATATGTATTAATATAGTATATATAATTAAATAATATATATATATATATATATATTAATATATTATATATATATATATATTACGTATATAACATATATTAAATATAAATATCTTATATATAATTAAATATACATATATTAATCTAATCTACTATGATAAGATAAAATACTACTATATAATATAAATATTATCACTATAAAATAATTCAAAGAATAATATAATGTTAATGTAAAAATAGCCGTGATATGTTAGAGTAAGAAAAAGTGTATAATATACAATATGTAAAACAAGGTGTAAATAATATAAGATGTAAAAGCAATAGTGGATAACGACAGCAGAGATGTATAATGTATGCATAGTATAAAAGACTAAACCGTGTACAACATGAACAAGGTTAAAGCATACGTGTAAATATAATAAGTGTAAAAGCAAAGTGTTTAAAGAAAATGTTAAAAAGGCCCTGCATCCCTATGTGAAAAAGTAACAAGTGTAAATCAAAGTGTAAAAAAGTATAAATCAATAGCTGTAATGACTAAATGTCAAAGTTGATTAAGCAAGCTGTTATATAAATAGTACAAAGTGTAAAAAACAGTTATATCAAACATGGATGTAAAATGCAATATGATGTATAAAGCAATAAGGCTGTAAAACACTACAGTAAAAATAAATTCTTCTCAAGTATAAAATGTAAAAGATAATATACTTGAAAACATCAAATAGTGTAAAAGCAAGTGTAAATAGCAATATAAGTGTCATATGCAAGTGATATACATAGTCAATCATTGTATAAAAAGTCAATAGGTTAAAAGAAAAGTGGTCAAGGCTAAATGAGGTAAAGTCAATATAATATCATTATGGAATATGCATGGATGAAAAACAAAATACGTAACTTACAGGTTTATTGCACACGTATGTGTAATTATTATACACATGTTAGTGACATGCATGATGAGTAAAGACGATAAAGTGTGTGTAAATGCATTAGTGTATTATTAGTATCAACTATGTGAATAGCTGATAATGTGATAGAAGCTTATAAATGTCCGTAGAGAAGGTTCTAAGAGCTTGTATATAGATGTTAGGGTATGGGAGATATAATCATATAGTGTTCAAGATATAGCTAGCATGTACAGCTCAATCTACTAGTATAATTCTACTCCTCAGTATGTCATAAGCATATAGTGTACAAAGCTCATAAGTATATAAAAGTCAATATAAGTGTAAAAAATCAAAGGAGTGATTAAAAAGCATGGTGTATAAATAGCAAGAGTGATAAAATAGCAAGTGTAAGAGTACATAAATTTAGTACAAATGCATGTAGTGTAATAATAGTCAGATGTTAAAAGATAGATGTAAGCCATAATCTATGTATAATATATATAGGTTTATCAGCTAATAGTGTATAATAGCTAATATAGTAACAGCTAAAGTGGTCAATACCTAAGTAGTATAATAGCAAGGTAAATACGCATAGGTTGTATAAGCGTGCAGCGAGTGCTGATTAATTACGTGACAGTAGTACGCGAGAGTCTGAAATCAAAGTGTGCAAGCAAATGTTGACTACGAGAGCTAGATTCAAATGTCTCTAGAGTGTCCAGAAGCGAGAGAGCGATATAGTCTTAGGTGTTAACACAATAAGCAAGGTGTAAACGCGCCAAGATATGAGAGAAGATGAGATAGTCTATAGAGAGTAGATCTTATTTAGTGTAAATATATATATGAGAATACAGAGCTGTTCATCCATGATGTACAGAGATAGAGTTCTTTATATGGATATAAGAGATAGATTAGTTAGTATAGATGGATCGCTAACTCAATACAATAGTCGAGTGCATAATAATGTAAATACAAGGATATAGATATATAGCGAATGAGCAACCGTTTTATACAACCCGTTTTTGCTACAAGAAAGTCTTTTGTGTAGTAATCTTGTCAAAGAACCATATATTAGTTCATATTAATTAAGGTAATATGTTACTTATAATGAACTCGCTTAACTCAGTAGACTATAAAATAATAAATATAAAAATTACTATATTTAACTGACATATAGCTACATAACTACCAAAATCTGACCAACTCTTTAAAAACTATTAGCAATCAATAAAATGTAAAACATAAAGGATTAAGAATCAGATAATTAATTCTAGTAAATAAAGTAGATAAACAATAATAATATAAAATATACAATAAATAAATAATGTATTATATAAATAAGCTAAACACGTGATTAAATAAGGAAGGTGATAAAGAATTAATATAATATAATATATATATAACATAATATATTATATATATTAGTTGAACTTTTTCATATCGGAATATTACTTAGATAAGGTTGTTCATGCTCTCATGTACATTATTAATATAACTATATATTAAATACTATAATCTAAGAATACCTATATAATCTCTTATCTTAATGATTTATTCTTTTAACTACCTATTTTAATATATTAATAAATAATAAAATAAAAAATATATAATTTATATAATATATAATATAAATATTATATAATATGATAATATATATAGGTGTAAAATATTTAACAAAGACTCATATAAATTATAGCAAAAATTGTAAAAAGTAAAATAATATATATTATATAATAGATAATAAATAAATTAAGACAATCGTAAAAAGACTAATCTTGTACCAATCTTATCTAGCAAGATAGGTATAAATGTCAAGGTATATAAAAAGCTAAGTGATGTAAAGTAATAAGGTTGTAAAAGCTAATAAGGATTAATATTATTATTAAAGTCAATTATATAATATGTTATTAAATGTTTAATATGCTATAAGTGTAAAAGCAAAAGTGTAAAAGCAGAAGTTAGGAGCAAAAGTGTAAAAGTAATAGCACATACGAGAATTTATATTAAAAGACAAGGTGTTATAAAAAGTACATGGAAGTGTAAAAAGGCTATTATGTGTGATAGCAAAGAAAAGTTGTCTTTTAAAGCAGAGAAGTTTCAGGACGTGTAACCAGCAAGTGGTACAGATAAGTAATGACTGTTAAGAAGGAGCGAGCTCATCAGCGTTGTTTAATGAGAAGCTGTGACATGGACAGCCAAGATCATGCGTACTAGATCCTGTCCTGGTAACCCTTGATTGATGAGAGGGACGAGGGATCCTGGACAACGTCAAGAGAAGACTATGAGGTGCCGTACAAGAGTTGAAATAAGCTATTTTATGACTCACTCTTGAGAGGTATAAGAAACTAGGCCTCTGTCTAATTAGTAACGTAACTATATAACGACTAAAGACTAAAGACTAAAGCTAAAGACTAAAGACTAAAGAGCATAAGGACTATAATGAAACCATAATTAATCTTTAAATTAAAATTATAAGTAATTTACTATTTTTGATTTTTTAATTATTGACATTTACCTATAATCCCCAAAAAGTCAATAATTCAAATAAATTAAAACTGCGTCAATTTATGTCATCAGAATTATGTAAATAGAAAATTTTTTTGAGGACTGATGAGAAAGTTGATGGGTGTCTCTTAGGAAGATTCACATCTTGTGTTGCCAAGTGTAAACATCCTGCCTGCAAAGGGAAGAAGTGGGCTACTTCACCTAAGCACGTCCAGTCCTAGTCTCCCCTCAAGCTAGTCGCATTACAAGCATGTCAGTTTAAATATTATTAATTAATAATTTAGATAAGTCCAACAATCAACTGGTGTTGCTAGTTATTAAGGTTATCAAGATTTACCTCTTGTATATAGTTTGATACTTTATCAATATTTCTAAGAAAATTAAATTTGTAATTAGTTTGTATTATTTTTGTATATACTATGGCATGACGGATGTAGGCTCTATCAGCTGTCCATGCAGAAGCAGGATACCCAGTTCAAGGGGGGAAAGAGTGGTCTCGCAGCAGGTCAGATGTCTCTGATGAGAAAGTTCGGTACAGTTAGGCCACAGAGAGCAGGATAGGTTCCACCAGGTGAAAATAGGAACTAATTTAGTTATTTTAAATTTGAACTCAATTTTTTTTAGGTATATGAGACGGCTAGCGTCACTTGGTCGCATATATTTTATATAGGATTATTAACGATAGGAATTTAGATCTTTCGGTCAATTAGATATGTGATGATGGGGATTTAGCTGGATGGATTCTTACAGACCGAAAAAGGAGATGTTGACCTCATTAATCCGATTCATTCCCTAGACAAGAGAGGCTTTGAGCAGGGATATTGAAAAAGGCTGAATGGCAAAAGGAGACGACTGATAAACACCTCTTCCACCCGAAGTGGTGCCCTCCAAGCGACGTTGGAGCCGGGCACCTAATAGTTTCTTGGGATGACAGTTCCAACTGTGATTGACAGGGTCAACTCAACAAAGGTGCCTATGGCACTTTGGCGGTCAGGGAAGGTGAAGGTAAGAAAATTAAAAGTAGATGTTTGTTTCATTTTAAAATAATTTCATTCTCATTAAATATTAAGAAAATGAGGTGTAAATATTATTTAATTTAACGATAAAAACAATATTCTGTCTTTAGGCAAGGCAAATATTCGGGCGACGAGGTTACTAAGTTCGGAGCAAGGGACTTGAATCACGATATGAGATTATATAGATGCCCATGAGTTTAGCATGGATTACCTAAAGCACGGGTTAAGTGTTGAAGGCCACTACCATGGCCGGTGATCTGGCCTACGGACAATGGCCCAACTACGTGGCAGCCTTTCTTTTACGCATGCTTTTATACCTTGTTTTTTACACCTTCCTTTCATAACACTCTCTGCTTTTACCTTTGCTTTACACTTTGATTTAAAACTTGCTTTTACACTTTGCTTTTACACCTTGCTTTTACACCTTGCTTTTACACCTTGCTTTACACTTTGCTTTTACACTTTGCTTTACACTTTGCTTTACACTATGCTTTTAAACCTTTGCTTTTATATCTTGGCTTTTATACTTTGCTTTTTACACTTTCTTTTCACCCTTGGCCTCTTACTACTGGTGAGTCCCATTGCTTTCAACGCCTTTGGTGAGTCCAACCAGGACCAGGAGAACCTTTCTATGGACCCTGATTATCCTGACTTGGAGATTGTGAATCCCTAAGAGTCGTGGCTGAGGTGAGAGTGACAACCCAGACCGCCTAACAACACCGCTGCAGGTACTTAGCATTCGCGAAAACTAGTGCTATAAAATGTGAGGTTAATGATTATAATGATGAAATAATGATTATTACTCTCAGTATTAACAATAAAGATTTGTCATTTAAAGATTTAACTTAATAATCTTTTGAATCTTCTTGAATTAAAATAGCTCTTATGGTTTCAGTGCTGCCACCTCTAGCATCCACATTGCCAGCGCAGACGGTTGTCATCTGTTGGCGAACGATGTGAGTTGATATACAGGGCTGGCGCAAGGGGGGCTCACAGTGGAGGAGGACCATAGCTAAGATCCAGGCCCTGTGAACTTCAGAACAGGGCCCCAGTGGTGGCCAACCAGATCAAGATTGTCGCCACAAGAAAACTGAAGATCCTGTGGTGGACCAGGTAGTGGTAGTTACTTGCAAAAAAGAAATTTAAAGCGTAAGAAATTGTTGCCGATTAGTTCTTTTATAATTTTTGATATTTGTATTTATAAAGTTTATATTTATTTACTGGCAGATGGAACTTCCTATATGATAGTGTGATGGCCCTTCTGGAGGTTTTAAGGGTCGAAAACCAAATGGATGCCATAAACACCATCATCATCAAGCAGCCCAAGGGAGGGTCCCCTCTCACAGAGGTAGAGGTCGAGGTAATATAAAGTATTTTTAAAGTAGCAATTGCTCTTTTATATTTTTATATTAATATTTAATTAATTATAAATCATCTCACAAACCCACCCTCCATTAATCTGTTCTGTACTGTACATCGCTCTTGCTTGCCCACACTCATATCGCTAACTTCGTAACCTCTTAACTGAATATATGCACTTTTTTGTTTCTCGGTCGTCCGACAGCAACTCTCTCACATGTGCTTTATCACTTTCCTTTAACCAAGATAGATATACACACCTTCTCACATGTTCAAACATACTTACAAATGCCTCATCAATTGGCAGTCTTTTCCTACCCGCAAGGCACGCTTCGATGGATAAAACTGAGTTCTGACATCTTATCCAATTTTCCTATGCCAAGACGCCTCAGAATTGTCCATGCATGTACACCTCACTCTTGATCTTCGCCCTATTCAACAGTATACTCGCTCTCGTGCTCGTTATTTTATTAATATAATCAATTATGTCTTACTGCTAACTAGCAATATTTTATATTTTCACTTTTTTCAGGTCATGAACGAGTACACATTGGTCTGAGCTGTGGGCGCAGTGTCTTGATATGCGTTCGTGGGGAGAAAAAGGGCATACTCGCGCTGCCTTCCTACCAGCTTTGGTTTGATGAGACAAGCCTTGTAGAGAAGAGTGAAATTATTCATGTGTATTGCAGGCTGCCTCCTCAGTGGCTATGAAAAGAGGTTTGGCCACTCTTCAGTAGATACGGATTTCGTTATGGCCGGACTTAGCCTTTGCACGTTCCTGCGTACCAAATCTTCTTCATTCGATTAAGGAATTTTCGTCGGCATAGAAATAGCATTGCGGTTCGTGACATTGGTGGGAGGAGATCGGGGAGGTATGTGGGCGCGTTAATGTATTTACGCGCGGTGCTTGGCTGGCCCAAGCTGAACTGTCAAACTGCTCTGCATGTATTCATGCAGCGTCGTCAGCTTTGCCAGGACATCATGCACGAAGATACCACATATTATCTTAGAGCGCAGGGTCACTCATTCAGTTAATTGCTTCTCCTAGAAGTAGTGGTACGTCAGTACGCCAAGCCCAGATCATACAGGCCATACCATGTGGAACATCGTCAGTAGCGAATAGTACACTAGGATGGAGCTTGGTGCTCTCAGAGGGCATCCGTAGACCGTGGTTTGCTGTTTCCCAACAGACCGAGCAGGGATGAGATGGATAGTGAGTGTCACATATTATAAAGAGATGATCCGTAATTCTGATAAGACGGCTCGAGCTTCCTCAATAAGTCTCGCTAGTGCTGAGAGAGGTCGCTTCCGCCGTGGGGTGGGAAATCCCAAGGGCCAAGTGGAGCCGTTCCTGGACGCGAGGAAAGGTTATGAGGCACGTTCTATCTGCAAAGTGATATGTTGAACTCTTCCTGCAGGGCTCAATTCGGCGAGAGGAGATGGCAGGAGGATGGAGGCAAGCATAATATTGCTATGAATGGTATGGTGTATATATGTATATAGTTGTAACATTTGAATTGCCCATAGTATGAAAACTCTTAAATATATCATTCTGGTTTTCTGACCTAGTATTAATGAAATAGGTTTAAAGAAACTGTGCGGCAGCCGTGTTCGCTATATCGCGCAAACAGCTTTACTATGTGTAATTTTCGTAATTACAATGACGCTGAAAGAGTTAGAAAATTACATGTAATTGCTCGTATGGTCGTAAAGTAATAATGAATTTCATGTAATAATAAAGAAGCTCGGATAGCTATATAATACGGCCGCACGAGTGTTAATAAATGTCAGTCGAAGTATAGTACAGGGAGTCATGCGCACTATAAGGTTAATAGGAATGAATGCTACATAGAACGGAGATAGTAGATGGAACGTGATCTCTAAGTACTACAGATTTGGAAACAATTATAATAAGTCGCACAGCTTCTTGAGAGGTAGTTCAATTAATATAGTTTTCTATATGGTAGTCAGTTTAAATGATAGTTAGATTTATTAGTATATAATGATATTGTTAGAATCGAGTTTATTAATCCGTGAGATATTAGTAGATATGTACGTTGATTCTGACGGGGTAGTCATGAGGTAATATAGATATAGTATATATATATAATATACACTGCCATAATTTAAGATGTAAAGTCGATATATATTATAGTAATGAATTAAGTCGATTATTATATATAGTATTTTCAGGAATTCATCTATCTCAGAGTGGAAGTTTTAGTTCTAATAAACATATTATTATATATTTGAGTTTAAAGTAATAAGTATATAGAGCTATATATTAGTATTATGATGAGTTAAGATTATATATTATGCTACTATAAGTTATTAACTGATTATATATATAACGTTGTAAACATTACTTCACGCTTGACTATACGGAATATAAATAATGAGTTTGGGAGTGATGAATAATTCAATAGTGGTATCTACCAACGATTATTTAGTGAAGATAGCAGTTAATTAATATACTTAGTTAACTGTTTCGAGATTTTATATTGATAATACTCTCTTTAAAATACCATAGAAAATATACAGACTATACCATGATCTGCAAGAAACTTATGACTAGTTTTATGGCGCGCTCACGAATCGGGATTAAATCAGCATGAATATACATATTATCATCGTATGAGCAGTCTAATATCATGTATAAAAGAGATATTTATTGCGGAAACTAAAAAAAAATAATAAAGAAGAAGAAGTAAAAGAATAAGAGTACAATAGGGGAAGTGTTTAAAAAACAAAAGATGAATATTCGAGGATCTAATCTAAATTAATATGGGACTGAGTAAGGATCATTATGCATTTTTTAGGATCATTTATTAATTAACTATGTTAAGTGATAAGATGGGTAAATAATATTAAATATTAAATAAATAAATATAATTGTAAATAAGATAGATCTTATTACGTCCTGAAAAATTCTATATTGATTTAAGGAAGCAGTTGATGAATTTATATTATTATGAGTTATCACTATCTCGATACGGTTATAATCTTACTAGATCGAGAGAGACGTGACCAGCAGTTAGAATAGGTCACTTGAGTATAATAATGATGTTGTCAGATATTCGGATGTTTATATTTAAGAGATTAGACATTAATATACATTAGAATTTATTGATGTTATAAGTATAGTATATATATATATTAATAAGCTTTAACTCAGATATGATGACTATATTCCTATCATCACTATACACTTTCTCTTTGTTCAATTTTTCGAAGATAATAATCATCATTATATTTTATATTATATATATCATAAAATAATAAAACATTTATAATATTCTAATAGATATCATTATGTCTTATACATCTCAATATATACTGAAAACAACATAATAATACTTACTGCCCTAGGAATTTTTTTATGATTTAAATATATTTGTTTAATAAGGTATCTAAATCGTCATATTGTACGTGGCTTCTGACTCGAAGGGGATCACAGGGGGGTGCATTTTCCATATTACACCTGATTAGGTAGGAGGGTGGAAGCGCGTACACAAATACAGTAGGAGCGGGGGTGGGAGACTCTCCCGGAAGGGGAAATAGTCCTAAATATAAACGTATGCACAGAAGGTGAACGAAGAACTGTCCGACTCTTGCACGTTGAGAGTATATAGGGTACCTGGGATCCTCTTGGTACTTACATTAGTGAAAAAAAAACATTCTATTATCTATGGAGAGTCACTACTTTATTTTTAACGAGTAATAGTGCCAATAGAAGAGCCCTTTGATAATAGGTAACTTCTCATCCCTAATCACTCATCTTAGTTCGACATTACTAATAACATTATGAGATTGGTGTATTTGTTTTTATGTATAATACTTAATATAATTATTATAAACTTCTACACAGGACATATATAAATCATTATAAACGAGTATATTAAGCACCATACTAGTATTGCATCACTATTCAGCCTATTCTAACGTATATGCTATTTGGATATTATTTATCGCGACTGTATAATTATGCGAGGTTTTATCATGGTATACTAGAACGATTATCGTGACACAATAGTGGTTATGGGATCGACCTTATTTCGCATTAGGATGTGATAAATACGAAGAAGACTAGGTGAAATTGCTTCTATGCCTGTCGCATTACTATTGATGTCAGTACATATCTATCCGTACGACATAGCGTCGGTGCGAGCACCTAGCGGGCAGGTAGTGTGGAGGTGTATTAAGTATCTCAGCTGATAGCTATACTCGCCTCAGAAGTATCTGGGATCCATACACTAATGAGTCGCTAAGTCTAGAGATTAAAATCCGGCGGGCCTTAAAGGAAAATATACGATAAATATTCAATATAACTCTCCTAAATGATGATTGATATCTCATTGACTTTTAGCTTATACTACTTACATAATAGCATCGGGGTTCCGCTTAGTTTATAGCCTTCGGTCCAGCCATCACGCGTGATAATTCGTGCTTTTGTGCGTAGTGGTGGCTATTCAACCTTACTAGTTATATATATGTGGATTAGCTGAAATTCTACATCTCTGACGCTCCAGAATGTAGCGGTGATGGGATGAATTCACGATAAGTACTTTCGGAACGCGATGTAATCTGGTGAGGGTATTCTGACCGGGGCTTTTTTCCTTTAAGCTAGTATCGCATAGTAGAAGTAGTGTACTCACTCAGTTTGTAGTCAGCTAGCTATCGACTATGTGACATAACCGAGTCCAGCTATGGGAACACACTATTCTTATTCATTATGGTCCAATTTATTGCTAGTATGTGTGTTACTGATAAGTTAGTATGAGAAAATATTAGATATATATACTTAAATAATTTAGGATATTTGATATATTTTATATACTTATCGTCTCACTCTACGAACATCAGATTAGTATGACTGAAATTACCATAGTGAGCTATTTGTGACACACATTTCTATAGTGTAAGGTGCTCTAGGACGATTTAATAGAATTTCAATAAAAGCATTGGCAGACATTTGTGCAGAGTTTACTGACTATATATAGTGTGACATAATGAATATGAAGTAGTCGAGTTTATATTATCATATGTTCTGATTGACCGATGCCATACATGACCTGGTTACTATAACAATACTTCTGGTGGAAAGAAAGGCCTATATTGTCTGTTATATATAAGAATTAACAGATCAGTTGGCTCTGATTTCTGTCTATTTTCTTTAGCGTGTATTATTATAAATATATGATTTTCTTATTAAATTGCAATGGGACACTCTAGATTGGATTGTGCGCATAAATATACTCGTGATGTATATAACTGCAGGTCCAGGACAACTCCGTGACTCTCGTTCGCTCATGTATCTAAAGTAGACTTCATCCGTTCTGTCAGATGCCAAGATAGAGAGCCCAATCAACTTGTACAATCGGATTTATTTGTTTGGAACTCAAATCAGTACACCAAACGCGCATATCATCCTTTTCAAGGTGCGATATATAACTTGGTGTTCAGCTTACTAAATTCATGCATTTGATATAAATAATATATTTTTTATTATATACTATTTGTTCACCATATACTAGATTTTAATTGTATACTGTGAACTGAATCAAACAGTAGCGTATTTCGCATTATTTGAATCGTTAATTCATAATGAGGATAACGTTTAATGTAGCTATTAACTTTAAACTAAATTGGTCTAGTTCTCTATTCTTCTATTTATAAGATTTTATTATTCAGGCTTATTAAAAAACTATATATACTCTCACGAGTGTCTCTTCTTTTATCTATCTCTCCTGTGACCGTATTTGGATGTAAGATATAAAAAAGTCTATATATGCTCTTCCATATCATGTTATACTTAGAGTATAGTTGTGATTTGACTGTAGCAAGTACTTGTCTATACCAGTTAGGCATAGCATTTGCACTAGCTGACTTAAAGAGAAAACAGAGCATCGGATTCTTACTCAGTTACGTTGAACTGAGGCGAGCGGCTGAGTCGTCTTGCGCATAATGAACATTTTTAATGAGTCAATGCAGGAGATGATGTAAGGGATGAATTGGAATCATTAGAGTGTCTAATTTCTTAATTGGCTTTTATCATATATAATTATTACTATCAACCACTACCTCTTACTCATATAACTTTCTATATTACACTTATCATATTGACACTAAAATAAGTTATGTGTATAGATGATGTATTTCTTATATAGACCAAACGCTTCTATACAACGGCGTAGGAGTGTTCTATAATCTGTGTACGCTAATCTAAAGACATTATCGCTCAAAGAGCATAGAATTACTTGTAAAGATTCGCTAGAGCAATTCTACGTAGATCTTTAGATTATAACAATATTTATCATATATATTATATAATACTTTAGTCATTTGTATACACTTGTCACTGACTATTGTAGTGTCGATGGTAATCCTTGTTAATGGCTGCGTGCGGCTATTTGATATATGTTTGTCGATCAGATTCGCCTTTCTGTGCTCCTTATGTCTATATTGGTACTGCAACGAACGGGGTTTGTTTGTTAAACAGTTCTTTGATAGAGCGTCGCTGCCTAATACCATCGCAGAATGTAGAATAATCTACGCAACGTCCAGGGACTTATAGCATTTTGATATTTTTGTGTAGCTCACTTATTCAACTTTTAGTCTAAGTTAACTTAAAACTCAGAATTATTTGAAGCAATAGTAGATAGAAGAATACTAGAGACGAAGTAGAAAGTTGTTAGTAATTTTTGCATTGGGTGCTACTATTGGGACAGTTATTGTTCTTAAGATTAGGTGTCAGTGTTATTTATGTTAAATTTGGTATGAAAGTTGAATGCAAGCAATGATGCATTGCTTTCTTTCTCTTTCCGTGTAATTTCTAATTAAAGATATTATCATAGCTAAGTACTTACGTCCTTTATAGTCTTTACTGTACGGCTACTAGATCTACTGTCTACATCTTAAACTTTTTATAGTTCTCTCTTTTGAGTCTTTAGATCTTTTCAATCTACTATCAAATAGGTATTGGCGTGAGTGGTCAGAGTTTCTATTTCACTTCTACATTTACATTTTGTTGCGAGTTTCATAATTGTCCTTGGTCTATTCTACAAACGCCTATTTCGACGCGTCTCGTATGTCTGACTGCAGACTATACATGGCACCTTTAGGAAATAACTCAAAGGATCCTAAGTCGCTCTCGTACTAAGCAATCTCAAGCATGTGCAGCTTCACCGGTGACTGGGATCAGTAAGAGATCAGTTTAGCGTGCATCCATGTGTCGATATCAATATCTTAGAGCTGCAGTAGATAGGCTCTCTAGATAGATAGAGTAGAGCTTTAGCTGATGCATTAAGCTACTACTTGCTTTAGTAGAAGCTACGAGGCTATTGAGACGTCGCTTGTTCAAATCCAGATATTCACAAAAGGATACAAAATATTCTAAAAATATCTCATGATAAGATCTCTCGTGTCCTCTATAGTCCTGAGTTTTATCATAATTGAGGTAGTAGCTGCTGGTAGATTTCATATTTAACATTGGTGCCCTTGAAGAACGAAAGATCAATACAACAAATGAATCTGTCGTTTTTAAACTTCAACGAATGCAAAAATTTGACTCTCATTTATGTATATCTCAGGGAAGTTACTTATAGTAGCTATGGATTGATGTTTCTTATGGAGGACAATGAAACTGATAAATTGAGCTTATAGGTCTAAAATATAAATTTAAATTTAATAAGTTCATTAAACTTACAGAAAATTTTAAATGCATCCATATAAATAATCTTACTACTGCTTAAAAATAATTTATAAAGGGATATGACATACTCTTAGTATCAGAATCTTTTTATTAGTGGAGCAGTATATTTTATATAAGCTTCTTGAGCTTCTTGATAAGAATTTCTATAGACGGAAAAATAAGGCATACGTTGAGATATTACAAAAAAATAATACAACTTTAAAACAGTATTTGACCATACGGTATAATGCGACTATAGGGTTTTACTTAATTGATATCGAAATTAATATATGAACTTAAGATGATTATATATCCATCATAATTCTTGAGAAGTCTACAGGATTAGTAGTAGTACTTAGCCACCATAATCTATATGTTTTTTTATCAAAATTACCTAGTGTGGTAGTAAAGGAGATTACTCGCAAGACTGATATAACCAATTTACCTTATCTACTGATTTAAATCTATAATATTTAACGCAACTATGTAATTTTATCAAATAATTTTTTGTTTTTTAAAACCTATCAAGTCATAATAAAGTCAAAATAAAGTCATAGAGGAGCGTTTAGGAATTTAAAAAAAAATAAATCCTTGGTATATACTATTTTAGCTCTTCATATTAAAATAAGAGCAACAGGCGGTAATAAGACCAAAACCCCAGGACCTGAGTGGACTATGTCAGCTTTAAGGTAAGAATTTCGATAAAACTGCATAACTAATGATAGTTAGGACAATCAAAAAGGACATTTATATTTGATGGATCATGTTCAACATTCAAAAACATTTTAATTATTTTGTTCATGATAGTACCAAAGTCTAGTGGGGATGATCACAATTTGGAATGTATTATCAAATAATAACGTATAATTAAAGATTAAAGGTGTATGATATAAATATATTAGCTCCATAATGTTAATTATGTACATAATGTAATTTGTTATATATACTATGTACTATAACTGCTTGGAGTAGTGGTCGTCTGGACTTGAGGAGCTACTTAACTTTACAGTTTGAGCAATGTTTTGCACCAATAAAAGGATAGTCATAATATCTAGCTTCTTTATTGGTAGAGCTGTCTCATTCCTATCAAAGATCGTCTAAGTATTTGGTCATAAGTATACCTAAGTTTTCTATTGATATAGCTTATCATTATCTATAGTAGACGTTGTGATGGCAAAGTATTACTGCTTCAGTTAGATAATGGACTATTCAGACTGTCAGGGACTCAAAGAGGTCCTTAGATCTATAAAGAAGAAGTGCTATCATACGACAGGCACTCAATATGTATCTGTAGAGAATCATAAAAGAGCGACTGCTCAATTACAACAAGATTTAAGGATCCTTATCTATGGTATTCGCCCTACTCATGTCTAGTTTGCTAGGTTTATGATGTCTCATGATTTGTATATTTGCCGTCCTTAGTAGTCCCGTAACTAACCATTGTCTGATGATTGAGAATCTTCAGATTAAGGTAGATTAAAGTTCTATCATACGATCAAGCTATAACTCTCCATTCTAACGAAAGCTTAAATCTGTCACTATTGGCGATTCTGAATAAAGAGTCTTTCTATAACTATTTTTACCCGTGTATTTCATACATAGATGGGACATTGATTCATAGGAGTATATCGGACGATTAGGGTAGTGCACTCTGCTATTATAAGTTAATAGAGATGGTATCATAATATATCTCATAGCCAGTTGAAACTGTTAACGACTTGTCGTATACAATAGATCAAATAAGAGCTTTTCAAATCCACCGCAATTTGTTCAAAATCAAAATCATAATCATATTCAATATCAAAATCAATTGCAGGTTAAAATACTTTGGGTTAATGCGTCTTAAAGCCTGTCATTCTTATTTTAGTCTTAAGCTTTCCTTTTTATATTCAGAGGTAGAGGAAGGATTAGAAAACATGTTCAAATAAGAGTTCTTAGGTATTGAAGGTATGCATAATATAAATCTGAAGATGATTTGAAACAGATTGAGAAATTCAAAGGTGGTATAGAGTTTAAAGACGGAAAATATAATATAGATCTTCCATGGATTGAAGATAAACTTCCTTGTTGCATCAAACTAACATTGTTCTTTCAGTACTTTAAGAATATAGAGACAGTAAGAAGCACACGGGCCTACCGAGACTGGCCCACACATAAAACATTGCTCATGCAAATCCACAACACCCTAGGCTTGTCAAATTGCTGTAACTATAAATCCCTAATTTGGCTAGTCACAACCACTGGATATTAATTAATATACGATACCCAAGACCATCCACATGCATTAATAATAAGTTATGGTGAAGCATGCAGTCTAACATTTAATATTAACTACTATGCTTGGGTGTGCTGTTGTCGGCAGTGTAACTCGAAAACCACGCATTTTGGCTTCGGTCCTAAATTATTAATATGATACCCAACCCATCATATACCTATCCAACCCTTAAATGTTAGCATCGAGTCACACTCAAACCTCCTGTGGCAGACCACTCCAAAATTTAACAACCCTTTACTATTACCTTTTCTTATATCAAGATGGCATGCTTTCTCTTAATTTTCTTATATTGCCCCTGGTCACCTGTCCATGCTCTAGCTATGAAAAAATTTATTGGTCTCTGTATTTATCAATAGATGTAATATTTTGTAGACTTGTATCAGGTCCCCTCTGGTGTGGTTAGGGTCCCTCTGAGAAATCGCTTTCAACAGAAAACATTCCTCACTCCTTCAGCCTCTCCTGCGTAGCTTTTCCGCTCAACCCCATAAGATCATTCATGAACCCGAGTTTACAAGTGGTATAAGTGCTTTCTTTAAATAAGGGGCCCAACTTATGCACAATCAAGAGAGAGAGAGAAAAGATTTAGTTGAATAGGCCTATTGTGATGGTCTTTCAGCAACAAATTAGTGATGTATTATGAAGAGTTCAAGTCTCTCCCGTCTGAGTAATAAAGATTATATTATTCGTTCTCACAGACTGTATCAAAACTGATGACTAGTGTAGTTTGTAGTGCTGATTCGTTCATGGTGGAAGGGGTCTGCCTGTGTTAATGTTTCCGGCCCTAGGTGATTATGAGACCGTACGGCATTAAAGGCGGATGGGATTATCGTTGATGTGAGCTTTGGTAATAATGACCATGGTAGGCTCGCAAGAAAGATCGGAACGGCGATGAGAGATATTTGAGGCATGAAGAACCTCTGATCTTGACAATCAGCGGCTGCACGTACGTCGCTTTTTCAGCTAACTCTTTACCATCTCTAAAATGAAGGCCACCTAACCTGGGATCGCGATCTTATGTCTTCCTTAATTAGGCCATTATTCGGGTTCAAGGATCAAAATCAGTTTGTATGTTTATCAGATTATAAGCAAGCCCCTTCCTTCAGATTAAGTTAAAAACTAAGACCGCAATCGCCTTTGCTTTTTTTGGAGAAGTTAAATGGGTCACATATCATATCATATCATAACTCAACCATTGTTTTTGGTTTTTCAAAAACAATTAGATCCTCCACCTTTCTCCTCAAATTAGATATCATGCGCATCCCAGGCTCCGTCCGCTTTATGCGGATGCGTGCATGTAGTCGTTCTATTATTGAATTTATTTTTTTGTAGTGATAGTTTTATATTTATAGTCGGGGCATATTGACTCCCACGAATTGAAAGGAACTATTATCATGATTCCTAACAAAAGAAGGAAGATTTGGTTGGTTTCCAAAACTTTAGATAGTTTGAATTTTAATTTTTGATTTTTAAGTTAAAGCATGATAGAAGTAGTAAGTAGTAGTAGTAAGTAGTAATAGGTAGGTAATAATAATATAATAATAATAATAAAAATAATAATTAATAAAAGATAATAATATAATATAAATATGAATGATAATTATAATTCGAAATAATAATATAATAAAGTAATAATAGATAAAATCAATCTTACTTCCTTTCAAGTTACTGGAATAAATTTCATTTATTATTGGTTTTGCCGCATAAAACCTATATTATATATAATATATAGTATTATATGATACTAAATATATAGTATAAATATAATAATATATCTATTATAATCATATATATATATATATATATATATGTATTATATATATACGTATTAGTATAATATTAGTATATATATAAGAGTGTTAGATAATATTACCTTACTATATAATATGTATAGTATTAATATATCATTTCGTACTATACAAATAATTAACGAAGTAGGTATATTATATTGGCTTTAGTATTAATATGAATACTAATGATGAGGGTATACCTACTATATATATATATATTATGTTTTATTAAATGTCCATATACTATATATATAAATATTCTATGAATTATATATTTATATATATATATTATTATTTAACCTGATATATATAATATATATATCTAGTCGCATATATATATATATATATTATATATCTATATTATAAGAATATAAGAGTAATAACTTAATATAATTATAATTCATATAAATTATATACTATATAAATGTATATATATTATATATATTATATATATAATTAGTTAATAATATATAAACAAAAAAAAAAAATAGTAAAAAATATTCAAAAAAAAAAAAATAATTGGTGAGGTTACCC
>JABUQX010110903.1:0-7500 GCA_015478945.1 Trachelipus rathkii
AGAGAGAGATTATTTTTATTTTATTTTAATTTTTTATTTTATTTATTTTATGTTATTGTTATTTTATTTTTATTTTTATTTTATTTTTTTTTATTTTATTTTTTATTTTTAATTCCTTTATTATTAAATTTTTATTTCTATTTTTTAAAGTTTAATTTTTAATTTTTTTTATTTTAAATTATTACCTTTTATTAATTATTTTTTGTATATATTATTATTTGATGATTATTATGATTATTAAGTATTATATTATTATTATTAAATATTATTATTATTATTAGTTATATTAATTACCATAGTTTATTTTCTTAAGGATGCCCAGAATTAAATAGGTGCTCGTAATTAGATTATTATTATTATTATTATTATTATTATTATTATTAGAATTATTTATTATTATTATTATTATTATTATTTTTATTGTTATTGTATTATTATTATTTTGTTAGATTGTTTTATTGTTAATTGTTAATTGTTATTGTTATTGTTAATTGTTATTGTTATTTATTTAATCCTCATATATGAATTGCTTAAAATTTTTGTAGGTTCATCCTGTAATGACACTATGAGAACAAAACTTTCTATAAATACCAAAAAATCTCTGAAAATAGCACAATGAATAAGTAGTTTGACAGACGCCTTTTTATCCTCAATATAACAAAAACACGAAGCTATAGTAAAGGTGCTGAGATACCCTAAATACTCTTCCATGCAATAAAAAAGAACTAGTAAGGGAGTCTAGTGCTAGTTTTTTTTGTTTGAAAATTTAATCAGACTGCAATCCGATCCACAGTTCGGCAATTTGCTTAATAAACTAAATTTAACCATTACAAAAATAAGCAAACACAGAATTAAAAGACTAAAAGATGACTGATGAAAATACGTTACAAACAACGACACGTAGTTTATGATTGAATTCTGGTTTTATACTCCGTGGGCAAGCATAGCAGCTGAAGTTCCAGAGACGACCTGGTTCTTGGTTTGACTTTTTTAAGACAACACGAGGGGCATAGCTTTGCGTTCGAGATACAACATCGTTATAGCTAATGGTTTGAAGAAATACAAAGCTCTGACCTTTCAGGATGTCCTCCAAACTGGACTCTACAAATCAATGAATAGAGAATTTCACCTATATAGCTATCCTCTATAACAACTAACTCAACTGAGCTAAATCATATCCAACTGAAATAAATTGAAAAGTTACCCCTCGGTGTCCAGGATGTTGACACGCCCTCTCTCGCGAAAAACTTCCGTCCATCTTAATCCAGTCTACAACTGGTAAAATCTTGAAAAACTAGTTTCATGTGCAGATACTAATTCCTGCAATAAAAATTGGGCATATCTTCAAACTCATTTGGTTTTATTACAATCCGCTAACAGAAGATGCTCATCTTCCTTACCTGGAAAAGTTATACAAAGCCTAAAGGGAAAAGCAAAACATGTGTACTATTAATTAGATTTTTGAAAGCATTCAGTGTAGTTAGTTTCCCACAAGCTTAACTCTAAGAAAATTAGAAAGGGGCTTGTATCAATAACGTTCCTAAATGGCTTGCAGTCTCATATCAGACACACACCGCACTTAGCTACAGAAGTTGAACATGAACTGAAAGATATTTTAACATGGGTAGAAGCAAACAAACAAACACATTACCTAGTAATAACAATCAAAAAAACACTTCAACTAAATGTAGGATCAAACGATGCAATCAATAAATCGGTCCAACGTCTGACAAGTTATAGGTGTTACCCTCGATGAACGACTCTCTTTCCAAGAACACATAAATAGTCTTATTAGCCAAATTATCACTGGCAAGAACTATGGCGATCCTTAAATAAGAACCGTTGCTCCAATATATATATTATAAAAAAAACTCTTACTATTATCATTGCTATCCTAAATAGCTCTACTGTCTTTCAGTATGGGGCTGTGCAAGTGAATATTTGCTACACTGCTAATCATTATGGCACAAAAAAAGAAAGATATTCGTATATATCAGATTTCAAAACGTACATGAATGCACAACCCACCTCTTCAGAACTATATCTTATGCTAAACTTCGTGATTCTACCTTAGAGTAAAAAGACATATCTTTAAAGTCATAAATGGAACTGCAAACTTGACCAACATAATAGTGCAAACCAAAACGTGAGGAAAAACAATATCCGTAGCACAAATTCCCTTAACCTAGGGCCTTGACAAACCAAAATTCACCCTAACAAAATCTCGTATGATCATCTCATATAAGGGCACAGATAAGTGGAATAATCTTCCTAAAATGTTCAGTGAAGTCCATCCAACCCTCGGTCTTCTCGTAGAAATATTAAAAGTTTCTTATTATAAAAAACTAACACGCAAGTTTTACCTTCTTTATGTTTTATTTCTACAGCAAGTGGTGATAATTGCCTATAACAGGGGTTCCCATACATTTCCTGTACGCCACACGATTTCTTAATTTAAAGATTCCGCGGCAAAGGCTTTGGGAACCATTGACCTAAAGCGATTATTATTAATGTTGTTATCATTGTTTTTCTAATTATTAACAACGATAGTGTTGATAATAATTTGATGTGATGAGTGTCAAAATTGCTATATTATTCTTGTGGTAGAAATACTTATTATTATTATTATTATTATTATTATTATTATTATTATTATTATTATTATTATTATTATTATTATTATTATTATTATTATTATTATTATTATTATTATTATTATTATTATTATTATTATTATTATTATTATTATTATTATTATTATTATTATTATTATTATTATTATTATTATTTTTTAATGTGTGCTTTGCACGCCTTTTCCAATTCCCTAAAGGTAACAACCGCTTCACGATTGAATTTTTTTTAAGGCTATTCTAGAATGGAATAGAACAACAGCTTTCTGAACTTTTAATCTAATATTTCGCCTGGTCACTTCAGGCACCATCAAGACGATTCTAACTAATTTAACATTCATAAAACAAAATAAATGTTATTTAAATATAAATGTGGAGTAACAAATTAAAATATTGGAACTAACGTTAAATCTAAAATCCTAAAATAATAATTATATCAATAAAGAGATCCTATCTATGCAAACCTGAAAAATGTTCAAAGAGATTCTACCTAGTCAAACCGAAAAATGCTCAAAATTTTATTATTATTATTATTATTATTATTATTATTATTATTAGATTATTATTATATTATTATTATTATATTTGTATTATTATTATTATTATTATTATTATTTATTATTATTATTATTATTAATTATATATATTTATATCTTCCTATTATTATTATTAATATTAATGGTAGTAGTAGTATTATTATTATTATTATTATTATATTTTCTTATCGATCAGTTTATTTTTTCTTAATTAAAATTAATTTTATTATGTTTTAATTATATTAATACAATTACTATTATTATTATATTATTATTAATTATTATATTGATTATTATTATTATTTATTTTTAATAATGTTTTTTTTTATTATTATTAATATTATTATTATTATTATTATTATTATTATTATTATTATTATTATTATTATTATTATTATTATTATTATTATTATTATTATTATTATTATTATTATTATTATTATTATTATTATTATATTATTTACTTTTATTATTTTATTGATTATTAACAAATACACCAAGGAGTTGAGATTATTTCATGTTAAATAAACTTAAATTTTATGATTTCTTTAATTAAATAATAAATTGAATAGGAAACAATTCCATGGGCTCAATGGGCTAAACGTAGTCTCAAAATTCTATTTTTTGTCAATGTATTTTTTAATATTGTTATTTTTATGAATAAGTATAATATTTAATCTCCTTGGCAGAATAAAATATATTTGATTTGATTATTATTATTATTATTATTATTGATTATTATTATTATTATTAGTTATTCTTTATGTATTAATTATTATTAATTATTATCATTATTTATTGATTATATTATTTATTTTTTATTATTATTTTAATAAATTATTACCGTAAAAATTTATTTCTTTTAATATTATATAAATATATGATATATACTATATTATATATATATATATATTATTATATATATATTATTATTATAATATACTATATATATATAGATATATATATATATATATACATATATATATATATAATATATTATAATATATTATATATATATATATATATATTTATATAGAAATATATATATAAGTAATATATATATAGTATATAGTATACTATACTATATATATATATAATAGTATATATAATATATAGTATATATATATAATATATATATATTATATATATATCAATATATATATATATGATATCCTTATATTATATATATATATATAATATATATATATATATATATAATATTAATATATGATATATAATTATATAGTATATATAATTATATATATATATATATATATTACTTTAATATTAAATAATAATTAAATAATAATTAAAGTTCTAAATAAGAAAAAAAAATTTTAATAACAAATTTAAATTATATAAAAATATATATATAGTATATATATATTTAATTATATATATATATAGTATTATTCTATATTTGAAGTAAATACGTATATATAGTATATATTATATATATATAGTATATATATATTATATTATATATATATATAATATATATAATATATGATATATATATATATATAATATATATGCTTGCATAATATATATTATAATATATAATATAATATTATATTATATATATTATTATATATATATATATAGATATATATATATATATATATATATATATATTATAACTTTTTTATATATTATATATATAGTATTATAATATATATATATATAGTTTATATATATATGTATATATATATATATATATATATATAGTATTGTAACATATATATAATATATTATAATATATATTAGTATATATATATATATTATATAGTATATATATATTATATATAATTAATATATAGATATATATATATTATATTATAATCAGTATAGTATATATATATAGTATATTATATATATATATATACTATTATAATATATATATATATTGATTATACTATATATATATATAATATAATGATATATATAATATATAATATAATTATGCTAATTATATATATATTTATATTTATTAAAGTATTAATACCTAATCTATTATTATTACACTATATAATTTTTATTTTATTATTATATATTATTATTATATAGTTTATTATTAGTATTTATATTATTATTATAATTATTATTATTATTATTATATTATTAGTATTATTATTTATTATTTAATTATTATTATCTTCTATTTATATTTTTTATTATATTATTTTATATTATTATTATTATTATTATTATTATTATTATTATTATTTTCATTATTATTATTGATTATTATTATTTATATTGAATTAGATATTATTATTATATTATTATTTATCAATTATTATTTTATTATTATTATTATTATTATTATATTATCGATTATTAGATTATTATTTATTTATTAGTTATTATTATTATTATTATTATTAATTATAAATTATTATTATATTATTATCTATTATTATTATAATTTATATTATGTATATTATTATTATTATTATTATTATTATTATAATTTTTTAGTCAAATATTATATATAAAAATTTTATTTTTTTTTAATATATATATATAAATATATAGTAATTTAGCAGAGATATATATGATATAAATATATATATATTATATATATATTATATATACTGATAATATGTAATACGTATAGTGATACTATTATATAGTATATAATTATTTTATTTAGTATACTATTATATATAATATATAATATAATATAAGTATATATATTTATATATATTTATATATATATTATAATATATTATAATATATACTATATAATAATATATTTATAATACTTACTTATATATTATTATGATATATATATATATATATATAGTATTATATATATATATATATATACCTATCTATATTATATATATATATTAATGTATATATATATATATATATATATATAGTATAGTATAAATATATATTATATATTAATAATATATTTATGTATATTATATATATTATATATAATTTATATATATTATATATATATATATATATGTATACTATATACTATATATATATAAGTATATATATATATATATATATATATATAGCTATATAGATATATATATATATATATATTTATATATAGTATAAATATATATATATATAAGTATATATATAATATATTATCTATATATATATATTATATAGTATATAGTATAGTATATATATGATATATATATATAGAATTATATATATATAATATATATATACTTATAGTTATATAGTTATATATATATATATATGATATATATATAGTACTATAACTATATATATAATATATATAATTAATATTATTAGTATATATAGTATTGATATGATTAATCAATCATAGTAGTATATATTATATATATAGTATATATATATATATAGTATATATACTGATACTATAGGATAAGTTAATTTAAATCTGGTATAGGAATAAGTTATATTATATTAGCTATATATATTATATATATATATATAGTATGATATATTATGATATATAGATATGAATTATATATATATGATTATGTAGTTGGTACTATATATATACTATATATATATCTATCAATATATATATATATTATGATATATAGTATATTATTTAGATATTTAAAGAGAAGAATAAACTAGAAATATTATGTTAATATAATATATAATTTTCGTATATGTAAATTTTTTTTGAATTCTGAATTTTTTATCTAAATAGCAATTTCTAAAGCCCTGAAAATTTAGTGAAGATCATTTAGCCCTATTTTTTTAGGTCATAAAATATTTTATAAAAAAAAAAAAAAAAATAAAAAAAAAAAAAGAAAGAAAAAAACTTAAAAACCAGAAATTAGAAGTTATGGAGAAAGAAATTAAAAACTAAATACATCAAAAATTTGAAGAAAAACCTTTTCCGATAGAAAACTACTCCCAAAATGGATATTATTTGGTTGCTAATCCCTGGCGCCTACTAATAACTTACATAACGCTAACCAATTTTTAATCCATGTATAGTGTTTCTTTCTAATTTTCTCTCTGCTCCCCTCTTTCTCTTCGGAACGAAAATACTGATTGAAGAAGAAATGCTTGAAAGTTAGGCAGAAGCTTCCTCTTAAGACCGAGAATGAGGCAAGGGCAGTTGTGCATATGATTTAGAACTGATCGCATCGCAACTTTTTAATGTATAGTTTCCATTCAGCTTATTAAAGTACAATATAAATATATTATAAGTATATATATATATATATATTTAGTATATATATATATATATATATATTATAATATTATATATATATTATAGCTATCAGTCATAGTTATATTTATATCTATTATAGTATATTATGATTATATATAGTATTATATATATCATATATAAT
>JABUQX010110903.1:12500-29882 GCA_015478945.1 Trachelipus rathkii
ACTGAGGCATCTATTACCGAGGAAGCAACAACTTTAGAGCCTGATCTAAATGAAGTATTTGAAGGAGAAGAGGAATATGTGGATGGAGAAGAAGAAGTACTAGAAGGAGAAGAAGAAATCGTCGAAGAAGAGCTTATTGATCTGTGCATATATAACCCAGATGCCAAAGGGGAAGTTGAGGTAATGAATTTTTTGACTTTTACAAATGCATTTAATACAAATTACAAATACATTAATTAAATATTAGAAGAATAATTAAATATTTATTACAAAAGACAAAGTTGATCTATAAAAATATATTCTGAGAGCAACTTTACAATAGATTTTTAAAAAACTAACCGCAAGACCCCATTTGCCTATAGGCTTTATGAGCGATTTTTGCTACACTTTAAAAATGAAACCGACAATAAAGTTCTTGAAGTAACTCCTGCTGTTCACTCGGGACGAAATAACGTACTCTCTACTTTCGGTACGATGTGGGAAATAGCTGAAAGTTGCTAATAATAGTTATTCACATATTGGATAATATCATCATAATTACGAGTTGTTATTCAACTTTTGTAGATTGCTGTAGTTTACTTTGAATATATTATTTATTTTTTACTAGTTCGTTACGTAAATTCCATTTCTACGATAAATAATTTTAGGGGATGGGATAATAAATTAAAAAAAATAAAGACAACTATTCGCACGATTCACCGCCCATTATGACCTGCGAAACGTGCCTCCCGCAATATAGTGACTTCATTAAAAGCCTTTTCTACAAGACATTGAATCGGTTAGTATCAAATTTTACGTATAGAACTCGGTTAAGCGTAATAAGGTTCGAATACTGCCTTTATCTCGAACGCGTTTATTAAACTCAAAAGGTCTAAATCAAAATCGCTCTTCAAAAATCTACCTCGATTTTGAAAAATTGAAAAAATTTTTTTTTTTCAAATTTTAACTTATTCCTTTCGAGCATTTTAAACAGTACAGAATAAACTCACTATAATACAACTTATACGCTTAAGCGATCAGTTCATCCTGAAAATAGATTGCCGTTTGATCGGATTCGGTTCGAGGGTCGTTTTTTGGTAATCGAGAAACGTCATTAAATTATAGTACGCCGAAGAGGAAACCCGGCCTCGATTAATCCCCTCCGAGGATCGTCTCGGTAATTCCGAAACGTCACTATCGTATTATGAGGAAAAAAACGAAAAGTTTTCGGATAAAGTTATGATGAAATTAGGAAAAATTAGATTATATGAGAAAAAATGAAACAATTAACAAGGTATAAAACAAGTAATCAATATGAATGTAGTATAAACGTTAATAAGTGAAACAGGTAATCATTTACGCTATTATCTCAACACAAAATCGTAACTTATTTACTTCTCGGGAGAATGTTGCAAAATAAAAAACTTTATTTTTTTATTAAGCGATTTTTTTTCGAAGGCAAGTGCTTACTTTAATATATATTATTATTTTTTTAAATTGAGTCTCACTTAAATTCAGTTTTCTATGAACAATAATTTTTAGAGGTAACAACACAATTAATTATACAAAAAACTACGCACGACCCCCATTCCCTATAGGCTTTGAGCGTTTTGCTACACGATTAAAATTAACGTAAAGAAAAAATATTAAACGGTACCCCTCCCACGGTTCGCTCGGAGGCACGAAATAGTTACTCTCTGACTTTTGGGAACTGATGTCGCGAAATTAAATTTTTTGTTCTTTTAGTTAAGCGATTTGTTTTTTTCCCGAGAGAACCAAAAAAAAAAAATAATGAATACGTACTGCTTTCGTTGAATAAAACTTAGTAATAATAATTACACATAGGCTTGGGATATTATTTTTTCTTCGTTGTTAATTTTTCTTAAAATTCTTATTTATTTATCATGATCTATTAAATATCTATTCTATATTAATTTTTTGTTATATAGTTTAGTCTCCATAATTTCGTATTTTCTCGATAAAAATTTTTTAGGGGTAACTTAAATAAAAAAATTAATCACCATTAAAAAGATATTGCAATGGCGCCTTCATTTTACATCGGTAAACGTCCTCGTCAATATAGTCATCGTATCTCGAAAAACCCTAAAAAATAAATGACTCTCACGCGTTTATAAGTCCATTTTATTAACGCTTAGAAACGTCGATTAAGCGGTAATTAATATCAGTTCCAATATGACGTCATCCCGACACCCTTGCGTTATATAACTACAAGTCTAAATCAAAGCCTTTTCAAAAAGTCGACCATGCGGAAAAAAATTGAATATTTTTTTTTTTACAAATTAATTATTCCTTTAACTTATAAACGGTACAGAATAAAGTCACTATAAAAATAATTTAATACCGACTGAAAATATTTGCCGTTTGATCTGGTCGGAGATTGCGTTTTTAGTGTACATCGAGACAACATCATATATATGTATAAGTGACGCTCGTCAGAGGACAACCGGCACTCGAATTTGATCCCCTCCGAGGAATGGGTCTCGCTTAATTAACCGAAATACTCACTATGTATTTGCAGAAAAAAAACGAAAAGTTCGCACGGATAAAAGTTTGTGAAAATAAGGAAAAATAAGAACATAGAAAAAATAAACAATAAGATAATTGAATAACCTGAATATCAATTCTTAATATAAAAATCGACGTAAAGAAATCTTAAAGTCCACCTTACGCTTTCGATTCCGGGGACACAAAAATAAGATAAACTTTTACTTCCGGAGATGATACAAAATAATTTTTCGTTCATAAGCGATTTTTTTTCGACGGCAAGTGTACTTTAAATATATATTTATTATTTTTTAATTTCGTCTCCCTTAAATTCAGGTTTTCTATGCAAAATAATTTTTAGAGGTAAATAATAACAAAAATAATCATAAAACTACATTCTTAATTTTCCTATAGGCGTTGAGCGATTTTTTGCTACACTTAAAAAATTAACGTAAAAAAATATTAAAGGTACCCTCCTTCGGTTCGCTCGGGCGCCACAAATAAACGCTTACTCTCACTTTTCAGAGATCGTGCGAAATAAAATTTTTATGTTCCCTTAAGCGATTGTTTTCCCCGATAGTAAACCAAATAAACACAAATATATTACGGAATCTGCTAAGCTGTTAAAGAATATTGCTATCAAAAGTACACAATATTGGATATTTATTTTTTCTTCGTTATTAATTTTTCTTAAATTCTTAAATTTATTATATGATTCTATAATATTTCTTTATATAATTTTTTTATTGTTTATCTTAGTCTCCCATAAATCAATTTTCTTCGAAACCCCCTAACCTATCAGAAGCTTAATTAAAAAAATAAAGAATATACAAAAAAAAAAATGCAAGACGCGAATACCTCGGACGTCCCTCATATAGTGACGTTTCGAAAAAGCCTAAAATAATCGTTAAGCGTAATAATATTTCCAATAGTGCGTTTCATCGGAACCGTTTATAACTCAAAGGTCTAAATCAAACGCTCTTCAAAAAGTCGACTTCGGAAAAAATTGAATTTTTTTTTTCAATTTTAACTTATCGTTTTTCATATAAACGGAACAGAATAAACGTCACTATAATAATAATTACAATACGACTGAAGAATATTGCCGTTGATCGTGTCCAGATTCGTTTTATGTGTAACGACGAACACGTCAATATATATTATAGTGATCGCCGTGAGGAAACATGCCTCGATTGATCCCCTTCGAAGGATCGTCTTGTAATTACGTAACGCACTATCCTTATTTTGAGAAAGAATAATAAAACGAAAGTCGACGGATAACAGTTATGATGAAACATAAGGAGAAAATTAAGAACATAGAAAAAAAACGAATTAATGATAAGTGAATTACCTGAATATCATTCTTAGTAGAAATATCGACGTAAAGACACTCTTAAAGGTCCGTTCCCACTTACGCTCGATCAGGGGCACGAAAAAACGTTAACTTATTTACTTCTCAGGGAGAATGTTTACAAAATAATTTTTCGCTTTCTTAAGCGATTTTTTTTTCGCGGGCCACAGTACTTATATATATATTATATTTTTTAATTTCAGTCTCCCTTAATTTAGTTTTCTATGAAAAATAATTTTAGAGGTAACTAAACAAAATTAAGTATAAAACATACTCAAGAACCCCATTTTCTATAGGCTTTGAGCGATTTTTGCTACACTTTAAAAATTAACGTAAAAAAAATATCCTAAGTACGCCTCCTTCGGTTCGCTCGGGCACGTATAAACGGTTACTCGTACTTTTCGGAGAGATGGTGCGAAATAAATTTTTTGTTCCTTAAGCGCGTTTTCTTTCCCGAGAGAACCAAAAAAAAAAATATAATTACTGCGGAAATCTAAGCCTGTACAGAATTGCTGAATAATAAGTTCCACATTAGTGAGAATTTATTTTTTCTTCGTCTAAATCTTATCCTTAATTCTTATTAATTTATCCATGATCTATACGTAATATCTTATTATTAATTTATATAGTTAGTCTCATAATTATTCATTTTTACGATAAAAATTTTTCAGAAATAACTGAATCACAAAAAAAAAAATAAAATATTGCATATATACATTTACCTCGGAACTCCTCGTCATATAGTGACGTTCCGTAAAAGCGGCATAATTTACTGTGCGCGTATAGAATCCACTTTTTCAGGACTTTCTAAGGGCATCACGCTTGTTTTGCCTCCTACTACTTTCGTTTCAACGGATCCATTTATAAATCAAAAGGTCTAAATCAAAACCGCTCTTCAAAAATCTACCTCGGAAAAATGAAATTTTTTTTTATCAACTTTTAAGATAACTTTCGACTAATAAACGGTACAGAATAAACGTCACGGTAATAATAATTATACGCTCAAGATATAGTTCATCCCTAAATATTGTTCCGTTTGATCCGTTCGTGGCGTTTTTATGGTATCGAGAAACGTCATATATATTATAGTGACCCGTAGAGGAACCCGGCCTCGATTTGATCCACCTCGAGATTAGTCTCGGTAAATTTCGAGACGTTCACTATCGCTATTTTGAGAAAAAACGAAAAGTTCACGGATTAAGTTATGAAATAAGGAAACAATTAAGAACATAGAAAAAATAAAAATATAATTGATTTGATACCTAAATATCAATTCTTATATAAATATCGACGTAAAGAATTTAAGGTCCCCACTTACGCTTCGATCGAGGCACAAAAAAAACGTAACTTTTTACTTCTCGGGTGATATGTTACAAAATAAATTTTTCTTTCTTACGATTTTTTTTGAAGTATATTAACTTTATATTATATTATATTCTTTTTAATTTAGTCTCCTTTATAGATTTATAGAAAAAATAATTTAAGTAAACTAAACAAAATTTAAATTATAAAAAACTACGCCACGACCCCAATTTCCAGTATCAGCTCTCTGCAGCACTTTTTTGCTACACTTAAAAAATAACGGTAAAAAAATGAGAGAAAGGCCCTCACTGCGGGTTTTCGCTCTTAGACGGAATAACGTTCTCTCTACTTTTCGGGAGATGGTGCGAAATAAATTTTGGTTCCCGAAGCGAATTTTTTTTCCCGAGAGAAAAAAAAATATTTTACAACTACAATACAAAGCACTGGTGAAAATAATTTACACATTTTGTATATTTGTTTTTTTCTTCGTTCTTCAGTTAGCAAGATTCCGGCATTATGTAAAAATCGATCAATACCTACATTATAGCATATTAACTTATTTTTAAGTTATAGTCTCCCTTAAATCCATTTTCTACGACTAAATATTTTTAGGGGTAACTCAATTAAAAAAATAAAAAAATATGCACGACGCGAATTTACTCGGGAAGTCCTCGTCATATAGTGACGTTTCGTAAAAGCCCAACATAAATGACTCTACGCGTTTAAAATCCATATTTTAAGCTTAGAACGTTTTATTCTTCGTTCCTAATTTCTTAGTCTTAATTATTTATAATCATCTATAGCAAAAAATCGTTTAAAGCTATTAGAAAATGGCATGATCGTTTGTTTTTCATTTATTTTTGTTTAGCTTACACGATATTTATTTTATTAAAAAGAACTGAATTTAAGGAGACCTAATTATGAAAAATAATATTATGATATAGTACAATTGCCCTCACAAAAAACCCGCTTAAGCGGTCGATAAAAATTTATTGCGACATCTTCCCGGAGATCAGTAAAAAGTTCCGTTATTTGTGCCCGTCGAAGCGTAAGTGGGGACCTTCAAGATTTCCTTTAAGCGCTATATTGATGGAAGGAAGCTCTTCGCGTATTCGACTTATCATATAATTTTTTCGTTACTTCATTCTTAGCTTCTATCAAATCTTTCATAAGAATATAATGCATATAAAATGTTTCGTTTTTTTCTCAAATACGATAGTGACGTTTTCGTAATTACCGAAAAAAATCAGAAAGGCCCACGTACGCTTCGAGCGACGTGCACAAAAAAAAACATACACTTTTTAGCTTTCTCTGGGCCAATGTCGCCAAACTAAATTTTTCAGTTCCTTTAAGGCGATATTTTTTTTGCTAGGGCAAGCGCGTGTACTAGGTATATTTATTTTTTCTTTATAATTCAGTGCAACTAAAAATTCAGTTTTCTACGAAAATAATTTTTTAAGGTAACTAAACAAAAAATAATATAAAAAAACAACGTCACGACGCCCATATCCTACTGCAGCTTATGATATTTTTGCGCTATAATGATTATAATTATTTAGGACTTTAAGAAAAAATTAGAACGAAGAATAAAAAATAACCAATATGTAATAACTGCATTAGGGCTCATTCTTTACGTCCTTGGATACCATATTTATTTAAAATAAGTTTTATAAAAAGCAGTGTGCTCGAATCAAATATCCTTAATTGTTTATTTTTTCTATTTCTTATTTTTCTAATTTTCATCATAACTTTATCCGTGAACTTTTCGTTTTTTTCCATCGTAAAATGATAATGACGCTTTCGGGGATATTCCGAGGACGATCCTCGGAGGGGATCAATCGAGGTCAAGTTTCTTCTACGGCCTCACTATAGTATAATGACGTTTCTCGATTACCATAAAAACGACCTTGAACGATCAAACGGCAATATTTTCAGGGATGAACTAACACACAAACATAAATGACATCACTATAATAAAATTTTAAATTTTTAATTCAATAACATTGGTAGAAAGTATTAAATTACGTAGGATTTCTCGCTAAAGGACGCACAGATAGAAAATGAAGAACAATAAATATATATCATATTAAATTATTAATTATCCATACTATTATATAATATAATTAATTTATATTTTAAGATTTATTTATTATTAATTATTTATTAATATATATATATATATTATATATATATTATGTATCGATATATAAGACGCTATAAATACTACTACTATATATATATAATATATATAATATATTATACTATAATACTACTATATATTATATATTATAAAACTCATATTTCCGTTGCCCACTTACTAAGACTCACAATTAACTGATGATATATATATTTATTGAGATGGTGTCCAAAGATCTATTGCGGACTACGGAAAAAGGATTATCACTACAAAATAGCTATACTGAGTTAATTTCTTCGGGTTGATAAGTTCGGATTCACTATCGAAAATTGTTAGTCTACTTATCTTTCAGCAAACTATAATACTAATATAGTAATCTTACCTTTATCTTAAAGAATAAATATATCAATAAATGATTTTTTTTTTTTTTTTTTTTTTTTTTTTTGTGCTTGTTATATAAATATAATTTATGATATTATATATATATATATAATATCTTATATATATATACATTATTATATATATTCATAGATTATATATATAATAATATATATATATATATTATATATATAATATACTACTATATATACTATATATATTATTACATATATATATAATAATATTATATATATACTTATATATATATATTATTATATATATATATATTATATATATATCTCACAAGAGCCACCAAAACTAACTAGCTATACAGCTGGTGGAGAAATGTAAACAAAGACATTTAAACTTTATTGTTCCTTTTAGAAATTTTTATCCAACCAGAGATAAAAAAACACACGCATTCTTAGGCCGTAAAAACTTAGCAGCTCCTTAACAGTAGGTCTCATAGGCTCATTGATAGATTGAAATGCATTTACGCATGACTTTTTTTTCTTCGAATTTTAAAATTCACAAGGAAACGTTCCCTTTAGTGCAATTTTATATTGCGCTTTTGGCACAAATTTGAATCCTTACTTGCTTCCTCCTTATCTAACAAAGAATCTGAGCAGAATTCTCCGGTGAAAGATGGCCTACTACTTCGTGACCGGGTAGCACCCACTCAGAAAGAAATTTTTGTTTATAGGGGGAAACCAAAAACCTTCAATAATCAGGAATAATTTTGGGATATCGTCTAAAACTAAAATAAGTGTGGCCCTCCAGGTACTCCTCATTAGTTTGCTGGGGTACAGGTCCTGGGATAAGTTTCAAAATTTGCGGAAAACAAGTTAACTTTCTTCGGAGAAGGAATAAGTCTTAACAAATTTCTTATGAATCTAGATCAGAAAATGATGTTCCTTTAGAAATACTCAATATAAACAAACTAATTTCATTATACCAAAACTAGCTGCTCCTAACGAGGTTAGGTCATAAAAATTGATAGATGAAAATTGCATTTTACGCATGACCATTTATTTTTTTTAAATTTTAAAATTCACCCAGATTGTCGAAAGTTATTAATTCGATCTTCATTATGCGTTTTAGGCACAAATTTGATCTTCTGCGTTCCCGTTATTAACAAAACATTGGCAGGAAATTTCCCGGTGAAAGATGCCATATTGACAGGCCTATATTTTCAAACCTGGCGTAATTTAGATGTCTGGCGCCCCAGCACCGACTCGTGCGATAGTGGTGCGCACCCACTAGGAAGAGAAATCTTTGTTTTATTTTCGGAGGGAAAAACCACTAGATCTTCCATATCGATTTGAATAAATTTGAGATATCGTAAACTAAAATCAGTTTTTGGGCCCTCAGGTATTCCTATTAGTTAGCGTGGGTATAGGGGGTTCCTAGGATAAGTTTCAATTTCCGGAAAAAATCCTAAGTGTCCCCATTGCGTCAAGGTGCTGAACAAATAACCCAAAACCCTTTCATTTTGGGCCTTGTGCCGAAATGTTAAATTTTTTTTCCTCTTTAGGATTTTTTTCTCCAACAAATCTATGCGAGGTGGTTAGGAAGTATCTTAGCATGCCTCCTTACAGTGGGTCATAACTAATTGATAGTAATTGCATTTACGCATGACTTTTTTTTCTTCGAATTTTAAAATTCACAGGTAACGTCTTTGAGTGCTTATTCTTTTTACGCGTTTTTGACAAAATTTGATCTCTTCGTTCCCTTTATTTAACAAAGAATTTTAGGCCAAAATTTCCGTTGAAAGAGCCTACTACTCTGTGACCGGTGGCGGCACCCCACTAGAAGAAAATTTTGTTTTTTCGGGGGAAAACGCGGAAACTTCCATAATCTCTGGACATAATTTGCAGATATCTCGGAAAACATAAAACCACTCAGTATGTTGGAGCCCTTCAGGGTTATCCGCATTAGTTTGCTCGGGGATAGAGGGGCTTCCTGGGGATAAGTTGCAAATTTGCGGAAAACACCTAAGTGTTCCCTTTGCGTAAGTTCGATGCGAACAAAAATAAACCGGTCCCTTCCATTATGGTTGTCCGAAAATTTAAAATTGGATTGTTCCAATTTTTCAACACCGAACGTGAAAAAAAAACCCGAATTAGGCCGGTAAACTAGCATCGCCTCCTTACTAGGTGGGTCATCAACCTACTTGAACTAGATTAGAATTCATTTACGCCTTATGACTTCTTTTTCTCCTTCGAATTTTTTAGAAATCACAGTGGTACGTTCCCTTTAGTGCTTATTTTATATGCGTCTTTGCCAAATTATCTCTTGTTCCCTTTATTAACAAAGAATTTAGGCCGGAAATTTCCCGGTGAAAAGCACTACTCTGTGACCGGGTGCGCACCCCACTAGAAGAGAAAATTTTTTGTCGGGGAAAACAGGAAACACTAAGTACCCTCAGGACATAATTTGAGATATCGTAAAACTAAAATTCAGTTGTTGGCCTTCATTACTTCATTCGTGCTTTTTATCACGTTGGTTCTTGGACGAAGAGAAAGTCGAGGAAAAGAACATTTTTAGCTTTATCATTTCGCTTATAAAAAAAAGCTCTTCCGAATGACGTTGTCGTCACGCCTCGAGGAGATTTGTAGACGAGGCTTGTTGAGATATTTGTTTACACGGAATGCCGGGCTAGCACGTCGACAATGTTCTCCTTGCGGTTCCTTAAGTCAAGCAGTCGTTTTCCTTTACCGAGTTTGTTTGGCCTTAATTTCTTTGCGGCTTGGTCTCATCCTATCGGGTCGAACATGAGCCTAGAGGATCTCGTGGTTAGACACGAGGATTGTTAACTATAATCGAATCTTTCGTATAACGGTGTTTAAGCGAATTCGTCGAAGACAGTTATTAAGGCAGTATCTATGAAATTCGCCCTTAATGAATCTGTGGAATAAGAAAGATCGTGTATTCTCGAAAGCACGTCTTATCTAACCAGAGCATTGCGAGGTTATCTCGAATAGGAGCCGCACCTCGAGAAATAGCGCCGTTATGATCCCTGGCTGCAGCGGAATGTCACGGATATTCAGCGCGCTGAAAGCTCCAAGGAAGATCTGATGGTCGACTATCGTCTGAATCTTACGACTAATATCTACTGAAGAGGTAGACTTAACACGTCGCAGTGTTGCAGCCGCGTATGAATGACATTGTGGGACGGAACTTACCCTGAATGGCGATATCCGCCGTCAACGTCGCTCGCTGTTTATTATCGAAGCCTAGTGGTGAGGGGTTTTAGTCGATTCTCTGACATACGAACCTATAGCGTTTGCACGACGTGTATACGAAGGAGGCTGCGAGATGGCGGCATTGAACAAACGTCCTTGGTCGTCATGCTGCTCTGATCGGGAGTCTGCATCCGGCCCCGGCCATTATGTCGGGATGTATCGGCGTGGATGCGAGCGATAGAACCATCGATTTTCCCAGCCAATCGCGATTCGAAGACCGGGAAAACCAGAACGAGTTTAGCAAAACGAGGCTTTGCAAAGAAGTAGTTGCCTGGGAAAGTAACACGAATTGTATTCCTTGCCCTGTTTAAACAAATATGGTTACCTGCTACGTACACTCTCGCCCTCTCGCCCTCTCGTCGTGCCCATGCTGTGGGGAGCCCATACAATACGTCATTAAGCCATTCATTTTATGAAAAACTTGTATATTTATTCAATTTTATTAAAATAATTGAAATTTATGAAAAATATCGTATACCTCGTTTAAACCTTTTATATTTCCTGCACAGTAAATGAAATGAATTTATTGAAACAAGTATTTCTTGTTTTTAACGTATAAAAATATCTTTAAGAGAATTAATATTTCACACAATAACGTTTCTTCGGGAACCGTTAAAACACGATAGTCTAATTGTAAACTCTTAAAGTAGTAGTAAAAAATAGCCCAAAAAATAGTAAAAAATAGCCCGAAATAGGTCGTTGGTTATAAAGATAATATAATTAATCGTTTTTTATTTTTGCAATGCGAATAAACATTAAATTTTAAACAATAAATAATTTCATATGAATCGATAATAACTTTGAGATTAAGTTCAGAATTTTAAATTTTTAATCTTCGTTACTACTAGACATGCCTCGTAATTTTGATGACGTGATGCCTTCACGCGCATATTTTCATTATTAGTAATAACGATCCCGCCAAACACATCGCAGTCAGTCGTCACCACGAAGAAAGAAATATTCTTATTTTCGCGGTTTCGTTATAAACCCCTCGGATAATAATCGATCTTTATTATTACCTCTTTTTAGATTCGCGTTGATTCTAAAATTATGGCACCCACAATGACCCCTGACGAAAAGTATTTCCCCGCTGCCGCGATTTCCCAAAAAATTGAGAATTTCTTTCGATTTATTAAAAAACGTGTTGGCCAGCGGTGAATCGATGACGTTGATGACAGAATTTCGGAAAGACAATTTAGAAACGATGTGTGAGAGGGCCAGATACAGTTCCGATGTAGCCGAAGACACGTATAAAACTTTTTTGAAAAATTCATTGTTGAAAGTAATATCTACGAACGTCCCGAAAGGAATTATGCCACCCGGTTATTCTTGTAAATTACACGACGTTATGATTTTGTCGCACGGAACGGGTAAGGAAATCCACGCGAGAGATGAATGGATTAGAAATAACGCGAGCCCCGGTTTTAGTTTTATCGAGATGGTCGGAAAGAATGAAAATGGGTTAGATTTCGCTATTTGCGCTAACAAAAAGTTTACCGAGCGAATCGGCGTCGAAAATATTTTTCAATCAGAGAGTTATGAGAGGTTGTTAAATTTTGAAATAGATTCGCCCACGAATGCCACCGAGGTTATTTGCGTGAAAAAAATCGATATTTGTTGGAACGGGCATTTCGCTGTGAGGAAGATCGGCGACGAATACTATATCATCGTCGGTTCTTCGAGAGTACATATTCTGATCAAGTCTCCTTCCGATATTCCTAAATACCGGGGAAATAGGTATGAGGTCGCTCGTATGGTGGCGCGAGTGGTATTAAACACCTTCGACCAAATGGATACCTCGAAACAAAATATTTTAAAGCATTTCCTAAGTGTCACTAAAATAACCGTGGTTTGCGGGTTACAACGTATTGTCATGGATCGTTTTTTCCTAAGAAACGAATTAAAACTCTACGGTTTGATGATGACTTCGGTCCCAGGGGATCGCGACAAATATAACGATTCATTAACCGACGTATCGCCTCAGGCCTGCTTGGAATTTTTCAAGCTCTTCGGAATTTCGACGCCGGAATACTATTCGATATCTCCCGACGCCGTGAAAAAAGAAATTTCGAAAATTCGGCGAATGAAAAATTGCGATGGATATGTCATTTATTACCTAAAAGACGACCGGACTATTGGGATAAAGAAAGTGAAAAGTGTTTGGCGCATCCTATTGAATGCTCTTCAGGAAAAGATTTACTACGTTTATAAACACACGAATGGGTCCCTGTCTTTCCTCTTAGAAAGGAAACGAGATATAGAAATCATTTTTTCTAGAGTGGGATGGGGGTGGGGGTGGCATCTATGCAACGATTGTTTAGATAAATGGGTAAACTTGGCGATTGTGTTTATTTCTTGGTTAAACGACAAAATTATAAATTACGGAAGCTACCGCTCGAAAATACTAGACGAATTTTCATCGTTGTGGGGAGAATTTGAGCGAGTGAATAATCGGGGGAATATTCAATTTTGCTGCTGCTGAAGAAGAATAAGTTATGAAGGATTTGAAACTGCTATAAAAATAAATATGTCTAGCTTTTTGTTTATTTTATGTCTATATTAAAAAATAAAAACCTAATCACACTTCTAAGTACTTTATAATATCCTTCACGCTAACTTAAAATAAGCTACTGAAACTGGTATTTATTAAAAATATTATTTTTTAGCCTACACTAAAATCCCGTTTTTTTTAAAGAAAAAATTTTTTCTTTATAACCAAATTAAAAGAAAACCAAAAGTGTCAAATTTTTTTACGGATGATACGTTAATATTGATTATCGCGCAAACAATGACACTATTGTATTAAAATTGTAAACTTCTAATTTAGTAAAACGAAAAATGTTAAAAAAGTATCTAAAATATTATATAAAATACATTCAAATAAGGCCTTTATTTTTAGATGGCAACCCGGAATGGCCTTAGATCACGGGCATTACGTATTTGCGCTGCGCACGGCATGGCCGCTCTTTTCGCATTATAAACCACTGATTTAACATTCCTGAATAATATCCTAATTTACGTAGGAAATTCTGCTAAGGTAGCGCACTGTGAGTAAAATTATAACACATAAGGGTTAATCACATTTAGATTTAACAAATGAGGCACATGTTTGCGAACAATGTGCGTTTACGTGCAATGACGCGTAAAATACTTTAATTTATTAAAATAGTGACAAAATATTTACTCTATACTACTTTTTATTGATTTATACGTACCATTTTAGTTAATAAAACTGGACCAAGAACGCGACATATTTTGTAACTTTCGCTCGAATTTTACCAGGATATGGTGGTCTTGGTTTTTTAATTTTTTATGTTATAAACCCTCTAAAAAATATTTATCGTAGAATATGGAATTTAGGGAGACTAAGCTATAAAAAATAATAAAAAATTATTATTGTTACAATTTAATAAATAACAGATAAGATTTTAAAACAGGTATTTTTTTAAATTCCAAGATATGGGCTGCAAAAAATAAATTTTCGTTCCTTTATAATCGAGTATTTTTATCGAGGTATAAACACCACGGAATCTAAGTCAGATATTCACATACATTATAATTGTTTTTTTCTTTGTTTTTAATTTTCTTAGTATTAAGAGTTAACTTATTAAATGAGTTTTTGTCGGTATCACGTTTTTTATTTCTTTTTTTTGTTTTTTAAAAAATATTATACCTTTATTAATGATAACATTTAAACATTGAACTTATTACTATTTCTAATTTTATTTTTGAAATAATTATGGAAATTCGGTAATGTTGGAGTATAAAGATTCAGACCTTCGAGATACAACCCGTTTCACATTATAATCACGGGCATTGACGGTTAAAATTGAGGCTGTGAGCGCCGCATGGAAAGCAGACTTTTTCGCATACGAAACAACTACCGTATAACTTCATTAACAAATACTCCTACTTTAAAGTAGGATGTTTATCTAGCTAAGGTAGCGCACTGTTTAAAATGGAATAAGCGCCTAAAAAATAGTGGGTCCAAACGGTATGAGATAGATACTCCTATCTATCACATTCGGAATTAGCGTGTGCAAATTGTTAGGCGCGTGGATAGATATGTGACGGCTCGTACGATCCAATAGAAAAACATAGGTCTTGAATATTTTCATTCTTTGTATGAGTATATTAATTAATCAACGTAAGCGATAAACAAAGTTAAAACGAGCATTTATTATTGCGTCTTACATTCCGTGATTTTTTCGTTTTTTCCAAGGTACGTTTAACAGAAACAATTATTCATAAGATATCGCGTAAAATCCACCACTTCAGTTGATCTAGCATTGCTAGGAAAGATACGTTTATAGTACATGTTATGAATAGGGTTCTATGTACTATGTTAATGCATTAAATTACATTAATATTGAAAAACAAACCTTGTCCATAGAAAGATTCCCATATAAAGTGTCTTTGCTTATAAATATACTATATTATAGTATATTCAATACCTATATATATTAATATATAGTATATATATATTATATATTTATATATATATATATATTATTATAAACCAGTAGAGTATTATATATTATATATATTATATATTATATAGTATATATAAAATATATCTATTATATATATATATCTGTTTGAAAATAATAGTACATATAATAATTATTAGTTTATGTACGTAGTTATATATATAAGATTGAGCTTGTATGGAAATAGTAGTGAAGTGGTATATATATATATATATTATTTAATTAGTACTTTACTATTAGGTATATATATATAATATATATATACATATAAGTATAAATTAATACTTAAGTTTTGCTATTATATTAGATATTATTAATAAATTTAATAATTAGTTATTATATATATATATACAATATATTACATTATTAATATAATAATATAATATTATATAAATATTATATAAATATATTATATATAATACTAATATAAATATATTATATTTCTATGTCGTCTTTATATTTTTTTGATTTACAATGTCTAGATATTTTATTATCAATATTTTGAATTTATTTACATTACATCTTTGCTAATTCTTAAAATTGAGTTTTAATAAAATTGTAAAAGTTTATACACTTTTAAATACAATAGTAAGCTATTATTTATTGAGTGATTGATAAATCATAATATTATCTCTCTTATTGGACGTATATATAACTTATTTATATATATTATTATTGATCTGTATTGCAAAGGATATATTTTTACACTAGGAAGATATTATCTTAGCGTTATTTATTAATTATTAACATTTATATATCTATATATACTATATTTATATCTATATAATATTAATAGCTATATGATATATCAATTTCTTTGTCAGATAGTAATGATAATAATTAGTGATAGTAGTATATAATATAGTATAATATAGTATATATATATTATATATAATATATATATATATATATATATATTATAATTAATTTATATATAATTATATATATATTATATATAATATATATATTATATATATATATATTATAATATATTATATATATATATATATATATATTATTATATGAGTATTCAGGAAGTTGATATTCATTTCATGTCTTAACAAAGTTGGAAAATTCAAAATCGATTAAAATTTTTAAAATGAAATTGAAATACATTATGAAAATGTTCAAATCTTTCGCGTCACCCCTGATTAAAAGCTGCGTCACCCAAAGGTGACGCGTCACACAGTTTGAGAACCACTGCATTAAACTATTGTTCTAAATAAAGTTTTCTTAAAAGTCTGTGTAACAGATATTACAATGAATAAGAGGAATAGAAGTAAAAGATTTAAGTGTTTAGCTACACTTTTCGACAAAGTCTTTACTCTTGAAACGGGAATTTATCAACCAATAATTTTAATCACATTTCTTTAGAGTTTTAGCTTTGAATATAAAAATATACGCCACTTAGCTTACAGATGAAGAAAAGTGAAAATTATTAATATCTCTATTTATTTATTCATGCGTGTATTTATTTGAACATGTATTTGGGACGTAATGCTTTCGCTCTCAGTGACGACTTTTAAAGAATGACCTGCATATAAAAATGATCTCGTCGCATTTCTTGCCCAAACAGATAAATTAATTTATGATACATATTTTTTCTTTAAATCTCTGAATCAGCAACAGTACGAAGATATCTTTCTAGACCAGAAGGTTTAACGAGATAATTAATAGTTCAAACCAAGTTCAGCATATATATTTCCTCAAGTTGTACTCTCAATATGCAATCAGAACAACCTATCTGTAAACGGGGGTAAATTTATCACATCATCATCTTAATAAGCGATGATAGATCTTTATCTCATTCAGTCATTTCTATACTCCTAAATACAATATCCATAATATATATATATATATTATATATATATATATATTAGATATATATAGTACTATATATATAGTTACTATATATATAATATATTATATATTAGTATATATATATAGTATAGTAGTTACTATATATATAATATATATATATATATATATTATATA
>JABUQX010110904.1:0-27775 GCA_015478945.1 Trachelipus rathkii
ATATATATATAATATATATATATTATATTATATATATCATATATATATATATCTGTATATATTATATATATAATTATATAATTTATGAAAATAATTGTATGGATAAGGAAAGAAGTTTTTGTTATTTTTGATAATCGGTATTTGAAACGAAAATGTAAATTCATATTTTTTAAATGAAATAAATTTATTTCTTAGTTAGCAGTATAAAATAGATAAATGTGAGAAAAGTGGTAAAAAGACCCAAGTTTTTTTGTTTTCTCATTATTCAGTTGGATTTCTATTTTTTAAGCTGTAGCTTTTTTTAATTGAGCTTTAGCAAATTTTCGTTATTATTAATATTATTAATATTATTATTATTATTATTATTATTATTATTATTATTATTATTTTATTTTATTATTAATTATTATTATTATTAGCCTCCCTTGGATTCCCATAGACCTGTGGGTTGTATGGCTCAAACATGGAAAAACATCAATCGTTAAGCTGGTCACAAAATTATCTATTGATGTGGCTATTAGGGACCGACCGGGGCGGGAATTTTGCCGGGGCCGGGGCGGGGCCGGGGTTGCTCTAATTTAGCCGGGGCCGGGCCGGGGCCGCTAAAAATAGAAATGTAAGTCAAAACACTGAAAGTTTAAACTTAGATGAAAATTAAATATAATTCAATAATTAATAATTTAATTATAAAAAGGAAATACATTTAATTAATTCAATTATAATATTTCCGAAAGAAATTTTTTAGAAAATAATTTATTTTTAAAATAAAAGTTGTATTATATATATATATATATATATTATTATTATATATGTTGAATGTGAACAAGTTTGATACTGAACAAATCTGGGGGCAATGAAGGAAGCAATTGTTAGTAGTGCAAGGAAGTGTGTGGATGTGCTAAAGTAGGAATAAGAAGTTAACAGCGAATGGTGGACTGAGCGGTGATGAAAGCGGTTAAAGGTAAAAGAGCGTGGTTGAATTGTACTAAAGCAAATGTGAAGTCAAAAGGAAAGAATGCTGGAATTATTAAGGAGGAAAAAAGAAATCCTAAAGGGTGCAGAGGAAAAAACAGAGGTAATGAACAGTTTTGAAGGAGAATGAATGAGAACTTAAAAGGAAAATAGGAAGCTCTTCTGGAAGGAAGCGCGAAGGTTTAGAATGAGAATAAGGGATCTGCTCTAGAAATGAATAGGGATGATGCTTTTTGTAACTGATGAAATGGATGTGAGGGGAGTGTGGAAAGAACACTTCGAAATCTGCCCATATTAACAGTAATGATGAGGTGTTTAGTGAATGTTTGTGGGTGGGTTTGATGGTGCAAAGAGGAATAGGTATTTTGGGGATGAGGTTTATTAGTAAGGAGGAGGGTATGGGTAGGGTGAAAAGTTGAAGAATGTAAAATCTGCGGTATAGATGAATTACTAGTTGAAATGATCAAGAGCGAGCGAGATGGTGGATTGATTGGATTTTGGAAGTTGTGTAATAAAGCGTTTATGGAGGGTATAGGTTCCAAGGGATTGGAGGAGAGCGGTAATAGTACCTTTATAGAGGGTAAGGGAGAAAATAGGGAACTCAGTATGAATTATAGGGGAATAAGTTTTTATTGAGTGTGTAGGGAAGGTATATATGCCTGGTATTTTGGTCGAAAGAGTGCGGTCGAGTGACTGAGGGACTGAATTGGTGCAGAACAAGGTGCGTTTTAGGAGTGGTAGAGGTGTGTGGATCAAATCTTTACCAATTGAAACAAATGATTGAGAAATGAGGGAGAAGAAGAATAAATTGGTATTTAGGTTTTATGGATTTTGAACAGGCGTATGATAGAGTTATAGGGAAGCGTTATGGCAGGTGTTATTGTTTTTTAGTGATAAGTACTATGTAAAAAATACCATTTCCCCCTTTTTTGAAAATGGAATCAGACGTATGTATGACGATAGTGAAGCGTGTGTAAGAATAAATGGTGTCATGGTGATTGGTTTGGGATTAATAGCGGAGTAAGACAGGGTGTGTTATGTTGCCTTGGTTATTCAATTTGTTATGGGGTTGGGTATGAAGAATTTGAGGTGGGGATGGCGGAAATGGTGTTAGAATGAAGAATGGAGGTGATGGAGGGTGCCCTACCTATTATAATGCGGATATTTGTTCTGTGTGGCGAATCTGAAGAGAGTTTGAGAGGATTGATAGAGAGATTTGCAGGGTGGTTTGTGAAAGGAGGGGCTTGAAGTAAACGTGGATAAGAGTAAGGTTATGGTTTGTTGAGTGAGGACACTCCTCAGTGTGAAGTTATGTTAGATGGTGTGCAGCTAGAACAGTGTCTGAGTTTAAATATTTAGGGTATATGTTGTGAGAAGGGAACGGCGATGCAGAGTGTAAGTAGGAAAGTTTTGTTGATGGCAGGAAGGTGGCTGGTGCAATTAAATCGTTGGTGAAATGCAAAGGGACTCCACAGTCTTGAGTGTGCTAGGGTCTTAATCATGCAGGGTATGTTGTTACCTGTGGTTATTGTATGGTAGTGAGACCATGGTCTGGAATAAGAAGTATAATCTAAAGTTCAATGTGTTCGATGGACAATCTTAGGGTGGTGTTAGGTGTGAGAAGAATTGATAAGAGCTGAGGAATTGAACGTATTAGAGAGTGGTGTGTGTGAAGAAAGGGTATAAGAGAGAATAAATGAAAGTAGTTGAGCAGGTTTGGTCATGTGGAAAGAATGAATGATAGTAGGTTGGTTAAGCGATTGTATACGTGTGAGTGGTGTTTTGGGAACGACGGCGGGAGACGAGAAAAGTGGATGAGTCGGTGAACGATGTCTGAGGAGAGAATGTGAGTTTGGCAGAGGGCGAGAATAAAGGTGCATGATAGGAGGAATGGCGGGGTTTTGTATGGGGGCATGCTTGTGGCCCACTGGGCAGCGGGGATGAACCCTTACAATTGACGCTTTACCATAGTGGGGGCCGTCGGGGTCCCATGATGCTCTAGGGTGGATTTCTGTCTGGACGAGCTCTCCTAATTAAAAGGTATAAAGGGGGGCGGTACGGCTGGGCTTTCTTTTCGACGTTGGTCATGTTCTCCTACTGCTTTTCTCTTTCCGATGCTTTACAGCACCTTACCCCAAATCTTGGGGCAAAGAGGAAGGTGAAGAAAGACAGAAAGAATATATATATATATTATCTATTATATATATATATTATATATATATATATTATATATATAATATATATATATATATATATATATATATTTATGAATATATATAATATTATTTATATATATATATATATATATTTAAGAACTACTTTGTCGTAGTGATATATTTACCTTAGAGAGGAGGCCCTTGGATTCTTTTTTTATATTGCTTTACTGTCAATTCATTTTATTACTAAATGTACACAAATTAAAAATTTGTTAAAGACACTTTTTTTTTTATGAAATAAATTTTTAAAAAAGGAAAGCTGATTTTCGTCCCGACACGCGAGACTTATTTAGCCTTAAGGGACTGGATTTCTTTCTGATCTTCATCAAGTTCAAGTGTGTTTCAGTGGTCTGCTATTTTTCTTCATGGTGTTGTTGAAAAATTTTGATGTTTTCAGTATTCATTTTGTATAAAATCCATCTTAACTTCACCGGGATGCTTATTGTAGTTTGTTTTAACTATTATAATGCAAAAGGATTCCATGATTTGGCGATGGTTCGTGTGATTGATATTTATGATGATCTTTATATTGTTGAAATTGATAGAGTGGCCTGTGTTACGCCTATGACTTGTTAAGCTGAATTTATGCTGTCTTGTGCAGGTCATCTGTATCTTGATTTTTTCTTCTTTGCCAAATCTATGGTTTCACTAATATATGTTTTATTGCAAGTATTGCAGGGATGTGATATATATAAAGCTTTGGGGGAGATTTTCCTTTCGTTTTGGGGATTTGAGAAAATGTTTTTTTAAGGTGATGTTATTTTGATGGAACAAAGTAATATTTTTTTCTTATATTTGTTTTACGAATATAGATGGTTAATTGAAGGAATTGGTTAAAAAAGGAGGTGTTGCATAAAGAAAAACATTCTATCCATAAAACTATTGTTTATAAAGGGTTGGAATAAAATATGATAAAATTCTGTTAGTTCCATATAAGTTACTGAGTATGGGAGAACAGTGGGGATCCATACTCAGGCCGAAAAGTTTGTTTGTATATTTGCTCATTTAAAATGAAAGAGTTTGTTTGTATGAGAGTTGGCTTCTCGTTCATATATTAAAACATCTCATTAATTTCTAAATTACAACATAACTTCTTTCATTTAATGGCAACTATTACAAGACAACTTTCGCTGAGTAATTGGGATCCACTGTCTCCCATACTCCGTAACATATATATATGGGACTAACAGAATTTTATCATATTTTACCCCACCCTGTATTCAACAATATTTTTATGGGATTAGATATGAAGCAATGAATTTTTGTCTCCCTCCCGCTCAAACACCAACCTAATGATGTCCCCTAAACTATATTACCTCTATTCATCTTTCAGTTCAGTTATACGATAGAAAATGCTTCCAACAACTCTACTCCTTCCTCGATACCTTAAATCACATGAATATAAACAATCACTGGCCATTTCAATATTGAAAACCACATCACACCAACCTATTTACATTGGCTATCTAATCATTCAACACAAAATTGGCTGTTCTGTCATCTCTATTTCTCCTGCTTTTCGGTATATGCTCTCCCCCTCTTCTTGCACAAGAAACTAAATACATCCACAATTCTTTCAAATCACTACTATCCTGAGTTTTCATCACAAAAGCATTTAACAAAGCAAAAAAAGAGGTACTATAGACCCTTTCCCCGAAAAATAGCAACACGTCCTTTTTACCAATTCCCAATTACCATTATATTAAAACAAAATATTACCAAAAAATATTACCCTCATTCATCAACTAACATCACCTTAAAAAACATTCTCAAACCCCCAAAGAAAAGAAAATCTCCCAGCTGTATATATATCACATCCCTGCAATACTTGCAATAAAACCTATATAGGTGGAACCATAGATTTGAAAAGAAGAAAAAATCAACATAACAGATGACCTCACAAGGAAGCATATCCCATTCAGCTTAACAAGTCCATGAGGCGTAACACGGAGTGCCTATCAATATCAACAATATAAAGATGATTCAGAAATTTCAATCACACGAACCATCGCAAATCATGGAAATCTTTTGCATTTATAATAGTCAACTACAATCAAGCAATCCGGTGAAAGTTAAGATAGTCTTTTATACAAAATGAACTATCTGCAAACATCAAAATAATTTCACAACACATGCAAGAAAATAGCAGACCAACTGAAACACACTTGGAATGATAAGATAGAGAAAGAAATCCAGTCCCTTAGCCTGGAGAGGTCTCGCTGTCGGGACGAAAATTAGCTTTCTTTTTAAAATTTATTTCATTAACAAAAAGTGTCTTTATGTTTTTAATTGGTGTACATTTAGTAATAAAATGAGTGACAGTAAGGCACATACAATAAAAAGAATCCAAGGGCCCTCCTTCTAAAGTATATATTATCATATATATATATATATATTATAATAATATATATTATATAATATATATATATATTATATATATATATATATATTATATATATATATTAATATATATCTATATATAATATATATTTATATATATATAATTATATAATATATATATATATATATATATATATATAATAATATATATATATTTAAATACAGATTTTATTTTTTTATGTATTTAAATATAGTCTAGAATCAGAGATATGTTATATACTATATTCATAATTTGTTAAATATAATTTGAAAAAGAGATTTCGGAAAATATTAAATTTTTTGAAGATATTTACTTTAAATAATAATAAAATTAAATATATTTTGCTCTTCAAGTTTGTCTGATCGAATTAAGTTTTGATACATCAAATTCGAATATTTTTAATGTTATAAATTTATAAAAAAATTAGAATTTAGCCTCAATTTTAAATTGAAATCATAGTAAATCCAACAAAAAAAAAATTGTTGATTATATTTTGTTCTTTTACTTATTTTTTGCATCAAATTTAATACAGGGAGTAATGGAATAAAAAAATATTTTTTATTTTGGTTAAATTTACCCTCTATTATTTAGTGTAAATTTTACAGTTAACCCGGTTGAAAACCCCGGTTTTCCTGACTTTTTGGCCGGGGCCGGGGCGGGTCGCTAAAAAATGGCCGGGTTGGCCGGGGCCGGCCGGGGCCGGGGCCCCGGCGGTTCCTATACGTGATAGCTGGGGGTTCAAACCCAAGCTACGACGCCCTTTTAGCCGACATAGACATAGGTGAGGGAATTCTTTCCCCCCCCTCCAAGAGTACCTCTTATCTGCCTCATATGACACAAGAGAATAAGTTATGGGAATTATTATTATTAAATTATTATTATTATTATTATTATATTATTATTTTATTATTATTATTAATTATTATTATTATTATTTTATTATTATTTTTTTATTATTATTATTATTATTATTATAAGAAGTTTAGTTGGAAATAGTTGTAAAAATCATTTAAAGGAATTCTTTGAAAAGAAACTAAAAATATTTTTAAAATAATTAATAATATTGTAGTGTAGTTACATAAAAAAAAATTGATGAATTTCAAGATTATAAACTATGATTGTAGATAGTGGTATTTAACCCCTGTGGCCAAATTTATCCTTATTTGAAGAAGGTATCCTCTTTATCTGTTAATGATGATTGGTAGAAATTATTTGCAATTTAATTTAAACTAAATTTGGGTGTTTAGTTTGTAACTGCAACACAATAAGTAAAAAGTAAACAAGTTATTTGATGTAAATATTCTTCTTGTGAAGAGCTCGATCATCTCGTTTTTCTACACTGAGAAAATGTTTATGTAACTCTGATCACATTTTTTTTTTTTTACTCTTCTAAATTTATGGTTCTGTTATACTTAACTAAATTTTTATTTTCTGATAATGAAATAAAAAAGTGGCTTAGTTAAATCTACTTTAAACCTATTTTATTGATTATTTCAGAGACTCTTAGGGAATGTAATAGGTTATAACAACGTAATTGGAAATGTATTTAACAATTAGCATCTATTGAAAATAATATAATTTCAAATATGTATTTAAAAAAAAAAAAAATAGGAAAAAAGTGTTATAACTTCTGCTATTTGTTAAAGAAAATTAAATAAATTTTAAATTCTTTTCAAAAGAGTTTATCCATGTAACCATGAATAACTCTTTCATTGACTTCTTCTTCTAGAACCTTTTTAATTATTTCGTAATTTCTTCAATCACTTTTCGTTGCAGTTTCTTCATAAATGAATGAGTGAAAAAGTTGATAATAAATAATAACTAAAAAAAAATTGAAATCAATTCAGTTTCCATTTTTTAACTTATTTTTTTAAAGAATAAAGTTTAATAGATTAAATTAACGTTTGTTTATATATCTGATATTTTAACGAAGATAAAATAATATATGACTTTTTATTTAAATTATTGACTATATAAAAAATAATATCTAAAAATAAAATTTATTAAAAAAAATATATGTTATATATATATATATATATATATATATATAATACTATATATATATATAGTAATATATATATATTATAATATATATATATATATATATATCATATATCAAAGAATTTTGGCACCTTGTGTCATTGTATTTGGTGTTAATGGCAACTAACAAGTCTGTATAGATTACGTACTTATCAAAGTATTAAGTTTAGTTTACTTTCGTTTTCTGTTGGTGACATACCTCACTAATTACCTTAAAAAATTTGAGTATATAAAGGTTGTTCCTTTAGTTTTTATGTTTAGTGCAATGTAATAAATGTAAGTCACATGATTAGTAATTTAATTTTACTCTGTTTGAAGTGAAATTTATGTAGCTTAGATAAGCTTAGAATTATTTCTTCTATTGTGATTTTTTGGTGGTGGAAAATATTAGGACTTAATTTAATTAATTTCTTTACTTTTTGTAAATTTCGAAAATCTTACATGACTTTTTATCTAAAAGGAAATTGTAATAATGAAATAAAAGTATTTTTATTTTTTGAAACTGAAGAGAAAGTTGTGTAATGTGGTTAGCCTTGGAAAAGCATTGCTGTTTGTTTTTAGATTTTATTTTGCTAAAAGCTCTACTTAATTTGTTTACTTTCCTTTATGTTTGTTAGGTATTTACTTTGTTAAATAATAATAATTGTAATATATCTAGTATATTAGTTTCGTATTCAACTCTTAGATGTAATCGAGAATAAATTTGGATAATCTCTGAAAGATAATAATAAGCTACGGTAGTTAGTGCTGATGACATAAACTTAACATGATACATAAACAGAAGACACATACATTTTTAATGCATAAGAGGAAGACAAATTATTTGTCGTTTAAATCTTTTTTGATATTGGTCAATTAGAAATATATAAAAATTTGACATAATTAATTAGTAAGTATTATTATTAACATTATATAAAAAAATAGAAATTAAATTTTCAATAATGTTTTGCTAGCTAAGAATATTTTATGTGAATGTTATGTAATAATAATTAGCCTTTTTTTGTAACAATGGCTAGAGTAAATTAATACTAAAATCGAGAACAAACTAAGGCGTTGTAAATAGGAAAAAATATTTTGACTGTAATGGGTACGAAGAATTGAGAAGCGCTTGTTAGTGAGCAGTTGACATTTGTACTTTGTGTGTGCGCGCGCACAAGGCGTTGTAAATTTGAAAATAATATTTTGACTATAATGGTTAAGAAGAATTGAGAAGAGTTTTTAGTGAGCAGTTGGCATTTGTACTTTGTGTGTGCCCGCGCGCAATAAAAGAAGAGACTTTGGAATCAAAAGCAAAGAAAATATTTACAAGGATAGTTATATAGTTGTGTGGCGAATCTGAAGAGAGTTTATGAGAATTGGTAGAGTGATTTGGCAGGGTGTGTAAAAGGAGGGGTTTGAAAATAAACGTAGATAAGAGTAAGGTTTGTGGTTGTGAGCGAGACAGTCCGGTGTGAAGTTATATTAAGATGGTGAAGCCGCTAGACAAGCGCGTTGCGTGAAAAGGAAACTGATGATGCAGAGTGTAGTAGGAAAGATGTGAATGGCAGGAAGGTGGCTGGTGCAAGTAAAACTTTGGTGGATGTAAAGGGACTAAATCTGAGTGGTGCTGGGTTTTAACACTGAGGTCTGTTACCTGGTTAATGTATTAGGTGTAGGACTATGGTCTGGATAAGATGTATATACTAAAGTACAATGTGTTCAAATGGACAATCTTAGGTTCGTGTTAGGTGTGAGAAGAATTGATAAAATGAGGAATGAACGTATTAGAGATTTGTATGGTGTGAACAAAGGGGTAAATAGAGAATAAATGAAAGTACGTTGAGGTGGTTTGGTCATGTGGAAAGGATGTATAGTGGTGAGTGTGCTGGGAATCGACCGGCTGGGAGACCGAAGAAAAAGTGGATTGAGTCAGTAAAGGAATGCCTGGAGGAGAGAAATGTGAGTTTGGCAGAGGAGGGAAGAAAGGTACATAATAGGAGTGAATGGCGGGGTTTTGTGAAGGTTATGGTTGTGGCCCAACTGGCCAGGATTGAACCTACATTGCGGATTTTCTGACTGCGCCGAGTTCTCACTAAAGGATAAAGGCGGTAAGGTTAGACTTTCTTTTCAACTTGTGTCATATTCTTCTACTACTTTTCTGTTTCCGGTGCAAGTTGCGCACCTTAGGGAGTCTTGGGGAGATTAGGTGGGTGATGATGATGATGGTGTTGGAAGGAATTAAATCTTAATGAGTTTAGCTTGGCTGGATATCTAGTTGATAAATTTGTTAACTGTAGAATGATCAAGTAGAATATAAAATGTTAAGGATTGTTAATTATGGTGCTAAATGAAAGCATGAAGAATCTAATGAGATATGAAGCTGATACTCGTAGAAGTAAAAGCAAACGCCTGGATGACCAAGAAATGTGAAGAGGTAAGAAAGGTGGAGAAATTACTACCTAGACAGGAAAAGTTTAACAATTGTCCTAGTAGTGGAATATCGAATTATATTAGGAACATTGTTATAATTGCGTGATGGAAAGATTGAGGTAAGAAATTAAAGGCAAATATATAACATTTGATCCTTAGGCTAAAGTAATTCACAGGAAAAGTAAATACGGACTATGATCAACATGTGATACCAAGATGATGTTCTTACCCATAATTAATTGAAAGGATTGTTATAATTGAGACTCCGTTTCATATCATTATGGGATGGCTCTAGTATCATTTAATGTGTTTATCGCAATTACAAAAGAAAAAAATCTATAGCTTTATATGGGTATGGGAGAATGAATGTTTTCCATTTAATTTAAAAAAAAAGATAGGTGAAGGAAAATTGTTTTATTATTATTATTGTTATTATTATTATTATTATTATTATTATTATTATTATTATTATTATTATTATTATTATTATTATTATTATTATTATTATCATTATTATTATTATTTTTATTTTTGCTTGTACCAATAATTGCATTCATGCCTTTTTATGTAGGAAGAGGAAAACAAAAGGGATAGTAAAGAAGATAGCAGAGAAGAAGACAATCAAAGCTCTGGTCTTTTAGGGGGTGTTAAATTACGTTCAACTGGACTTGCCAACAACCTTAAATCGCCTACCAATGGTTTCTCTAGAAGTAAATCACCTGTGAACCGCAACTCCAATCCGTCGCACGACGTAGAAACTGCGGGTAAGTGTTAATGGAATAATTTATCTCCCTATCTCAAGTTACAGCAGTATCTTTCCCTCTTTGTCTTCGAAGATTTTGAAGTATTGTTCTCGGATGTGACATGCTGGAAGTATATTTATGATGAAATCCTTGTACAGTTTTCCTGGAAGATTTGCATGGCATATATGCCGGATGTCTGGTTTGTATTTGCAAAAATTATGATCAAAGACTCCTAAGAGTTCTGTATCATTAGGCATCATCACCTCTATGTGCGTGTATGACTGTATGTTGACGCCTGTCAGTCTCGTCTTCAAACTTTTTGGGCTTGCAGAAATTTTCGTCTTGTTTTAATTTTCAAATATTATTTTCACTTTTTTATTCTTTTTGAAATTGCAAGTGATTATTGCTATAGATTTGTAAGTAATTTTGATTTCATTATTTATTAATTGTGTTGATGTAAATTTTATTAATTTTTTGTTAAGTTATGCACTTAAATTTGTAATCTTAATTAAGAAATTGATTTGAAATTTTATTAATTTCACAAATTGTTTTGTCTTTGTTTTTCTTTTTTGAGCTTTTGTTTGTTGGAATTTTTATTTTATAGATGCATCTGAGTAGTATAACTCTAAACCCAACCAAATCAAAGGCTTAACAACAGCCCACCGCCTTTACTTGCCCAACCAGACCAAAGTCTGCTTTTTAGCTTGAACACAGACAGGTTAGTTGTATTTACTATATATTTATACTATAATAAGTTACGGTTTATTATTATTTATTTTATTATTATTATTATTATTATTATTATTATTATTATTATTATTATTATTATTATTAATTATTATTATTATTAAATGCCTTTCCGGTGCGGAAAATTTTAGTGGGAACTTGCCCGCAGTCAGACAATCCACCCTATGTGCTCACGGAACCTGCGACGGACGCTTACTAGGGCATCTCGTAATGTGGGGTTTTTTCAATCCTGGCCCAGGTGGCCACACCATACCCTCGTCACAAAATCGCCGCAATTCACTCCTATGCTAATGCACCTTTCCTTCTCGCCACTTGCCAAACTCACACTTTCTCTCTCAGGCATTCTTTACTACTCAATCACTTTTTTCTCGGTCTCCACCGGTCGATTCAAGCACACTCACATTAAACATCTGCTTAATCAACCTGATCTATCATCATCCATTCACGTGACAAAGCTATCTCGCACCTATCTTTCAATTTATTTCTTATTTATGCCTTTGTTAACACACACAACTCTCTCAATACGTTCATTCTCGTTTATCATTCTCTCACCACCACTGCCGCTAAGATTGTCCTCTGAACACATTGAACTTTAGATCATACTTCTTTATTCCAGACCATAGTCCTCACTACTATACATTACATTAACACACATACCCTCATGCAAGACCCTAGCGCGCAGACTCAGACCTTAGTCTTTTTACATCACCAAGGAGATTTAATTGCACAGCCACTTCCTGGCCATTCACATTTCCTACTACCTCTGCACCCATCTTCCCTTTATCATCAACATATATCCCTAAATATTTAAACTCAGACACTTGTTCCAGCTGCTCACCATCTAACATATCTTCACACCGATGACTGTCCTCACTCACAACCATAACCTTTTTATTATCTACGGTTTACTTTCAAATCCCCTCTTTTACCATGTGCCAAAGTAACTGCTACCAACACTCTCAGGCTCTCTTCGATTTCGCCACACGGCAAAAATCATCCTGCCATAAATAGCTAGTGACGCGACACATTCGTGCTCAGCATTCTAAAAGCATCCCTTCTAATTCTTTCATACCCCATCCATATACAAATTGAATACAGGAGAAATAACACATATCTGTCTCATTACGCTATTAATGTTAAACCAATGACTTTCGACTCTATTTTTTCTTACACACGCTTCTCTATCGTTATACATACTTTTGATCACTAACACCTGCCATTGAGTTTCCCTATTAATCCTATCAATACGTCTATTTGCAAATCCATAAAACCTAAATACAATTATCTCTCATTTTCTCATTCATTTTGTTTCAACGTAAAGATTTGATCCACACATCTCTAACCACTTCCTTAACGCACCTTGTTATTCACCAATTCAGTCCTTCGTCACTCGACGCACTCTTTCGACTAAAATACCAGCATTATCTTCCTCTACAACACTCAAAAAACTAATTCCCCTATAAATCCTCCTACAATCCCTTATATCCCTTAACCCTTATATAAGGATATTACTGCTCTCCTCCAATCCCTCGGAACTACCCTCCAAAACGCTTTTTTACACATTTTCCAAATCCAATCAATCACCATGCATCTCGCCTCGGTCTTTGGATCATTTCCTATATATATATATATATATTATATTATATATATAATATATATATATATATATTATATATATTTATTATATATTATATATATATATATATATATATTATATATATATATATATATAATATATATATATTATATATATATATATATATAATTATATATACTATTATATATATATATATATAAGTATATATATATATACTGTATGATATCTGAGTACTCAAATTTTGAAATTGTAGATTGCATTAACCAAATATTTTAAATATATTAGTGGGTTATAGAATTTTGTGATTGGCGCACACCGACGGGTGCGGTGCGGGCGGTGCGGTGCGGTGATTAGATTTTATTTTTCTTCTATCTCTTTCATAAACAAAACTTACTTTAATATTGATTACAAAGATATCCTGTGTATGAAATCACGTTTATTTTTTATTTCTAATTATTGTAGATTTTTTTTTCTTTTTTTCTTTTTTTTTGGGGTGGAGGGAGGGAGGTGGGGAGATTGCTCGTTAATTTGTATTTAAATTATTGTTTTTGTGATTTTTTGTTCATTGTCGTATTTTTTGTGCTTCATAAACAAAGTTCATTTCTTTAGCATTGAAGGAAGTGTATGGACAGTACCTTCTTTTTCATTGCCTCTAATGGTTTGATCTCCAACTGAAAAATCCTTGATTTTGATGAAATATAAAATTTCCTCATCTTTGATAACAGGTTAAAATCTCTACGTCTTAATTCAGTCTTCAGCGTATTTGTGGCTGAAATTCATTGCTTAATTCTAAATTAAAGATTCTGATATTATATTTTTGAATATTTATGAAAAGACTCCTGTTCATAAGAACAGTTATTTCATGCCCAAAAATAGACCCGATGATATTGAATGGGAGGTTACTACATATGCAATAATTTACTGCCACCGTCCGACGAAACAGCAATAAAAAAACGTACTTGCCGTAAATAGGCTAAGTTCCACTTCGCTGGCTTCACAACAGCTACTCTGTTACGACTAAACGGCGCAGTGCATTGTTGTACGTTGATCAGCCATCCTACCGCTGCATAGCAGTAATTTACCATATCAACTACTGCAGATTTTTCCTGAATGTGTAGCAACCTCACAAACGCAACTATATTTTTTAGCAGTAGGAAACTGCTCTTACGAATTATAAAATACTGCTTGTGGAGTCAGCCTACTGTAAGTGTGAGAAAGGATTTGTAATTGACTTGGGTGATTAATTCCCTATTAAGATTAGGGATGCATGAAATGTGAAAATGCTACGGAAATACAGCTTAAATTGTATAAGTTTTTTCAGTTGATTTTGTTAACTGAAACTTTTAGTAATGCCTATTTGGTTAAATCAAAAATAAAATTTTTATAATTATTATTCCATCAAATTGAAACATTTTTTAGAAGTTTTCATGAAATTCTGTTACGTGATAAACAGAAGAATTTTAGATTTAATTTTCCTAATGTAATTGGGTTATATTGTCAACTTAAAATTTGTAAAGTATTAGAAATTCCAGAATATTACGTTTCTGATGTTCATAAAAAAAGAGAGAGATAAAAAAAAATTTTAAAAACAATTTGAAGTAATCATTTTTGCTATCGATCATTTTTAAAGAAAAACCTATCTGTGTATAATGCGAACGTCAAATTTACACTTTTTTTCTCGGTAGAGCGTCTGAGTTGTGAGGCAAAGGACCATGGTTAGACACCTCGTCCGGACCTGACCCTAGATAGCAATTATCTATAGTTGTTCTCCTCCTAGAACAGGAAAATGCCCATGAGGTGCCAACTTTTAAAGGAAAAAAAAACTTTTTGCCAACCTCTTACTCTTTTTTATGCTCTTAGAGTTTTTTTATTGTTACATAATCAAAATTATTGAAAGATTGTTTTGAACGCATTTTATAGTTAACACCTCACGGGCATTGCAATTTTCTAGGAAGGGTACTACTCTAGGTAATTGCTACCTAAGTCCGGATAGGGGATCGAACCCTGGTCCTTTGCGCCGCTACTCAGTCGCACTCTACCGTTGATCGCGATGTTCTTTTTATTTTGTTTTTTATTGGGTGTGAGATTTTTGTTTAAAGAGAGACTTTGATATTCCCAGGAGTTTCCAAATCATTTGAGAGAATTTTATTCAGTTATATCTTTTTACTAATTCTATAATTTTTTATTTCATTTTATTTTAATATTTATGCTTTTAATTATGTTCATTACTTATTATATTTTGACATTATTTAATAATTATTATTATTATTTTACGTTATTTTATTTATTTTATTTTGATTTTTTGTTCAATATTATTAACCTTTTTAGCTTCTGACGAAGTAGATGACGACGATGATGGTCTAACATCTCATAAGTCCGTTCGAGAATTGGCCGCATCATTGGCTAGCAAAGGTGTGGTCTCACCTAGCAGCCTTAGTAATATTAATAATAATAACAATAATTTCCCAGCTGTCGATGACTCTGAAAAGAAAAAGTCTTCTTCTTTACCAAGGACCCCGGCAGCTATGCCTACAACAGGAGGTAAACGTTTTTTTTTTGAAACATTGCTGTAGTTTTGCGTACCTGAACTTGCGTAAGCTCTAAAGTGGGTAGCTGAATAAGCGTGGGTGCAAATACTTCTTGATTTTTAACAGTTATTATTTTGTTGGGAGTATTATTTTCATACCGTGGGATTCAATTGCCCAACATAAACCTGTGTTAATTTTTATTAGTACATTATTATTTACTTTGATTTCATATTCCCAGGATTTCGATATATATCATCATAGTTCTTAATCTAAATAGTAAGGCATTATACCATAGTTTGGTTATGATTAAATAATTGCTTCATTGAGTATCAGAAGTGCTTTCTATAGACCTGTAAGGTTCCTTCAGACATTCTTATTCTGCGATCTTAAATACAAGAGAAGTATTTACATTCACAACATGAAATGAGTTAGGGCTTATGTTTTAAAGCATCACTAGCTTTATCTAAGTGAGAGGCCTTGCTGTTATAGCAGATTTTTTATTAAGAAGACAAAGTTGTTAGAAAGTTTGAATGATTTTCATCAGATGTAGTTTTATACATGCAAACTTTCAAAGTGCGTATTTGACGCTCATAAAAAAAAACCCACCAAGCTGAATAATTGGGAATACGAATATGCTTAATATTGTTAACTTTTGAGTTTCCTGATTCATTCCTGACCCAGGAGCCCTAGACAGATGTCTGCCCCTTTCACGAATTTCTAGCGTGTTCGAGTAAGGACGTGGATCTTGGTGATCGTAAAGGTTACAAACCTTTGAAAGCTAGGTTCAGCTAATAAATTTGTCAACCCATCGTCAGGGACTGAGTTTCTAAATGAATAGATGTTACTTTAGACATAAGTGAAATGGCGATAAACATCTATGTCCAGTTTACTGTAGGGTCCATTAGTCCAAATATATTGACTCAGTAAGTCAATGCCTGTGGAATTTAAAGCATTACTAAAATTCATATGATGTTAGGAGATTGTCAGTGCGACGTAGGATATTTAAAAGCAGCCACATTGATTCTTTGTGATAACTACACTGCAATAAGACTTTGTTATATGCTATGCGAGCTTTGGGATCCGAACTTAGGTTTTAAATAATTTAATGTATATCTATCAATGCTGATTTTATTATGAGCTCTCAAACATTAATAGGGTTAAAGTCGGTTGGTATCTTGACAAAGATAGGATTTTTGATATATAATTAGTGATGAACTTAAGATTTTACCTTTGACTTCTTAATTTGTCCATAACATCCAAAAATAGATTAGGTTATTAACTAGTTAGGTATTGCCCCTTTTGATCGATTTTTAAATGCAATCTCTTTGATATTTGTAAGAGTTTTGTACTTGTTTTGTCAAATTTACAGAGCTTTTTGCCAAGCTCTTTCCTAGTAATTTTGCATTAGAACCAATGAAACAATAATAGTTTTTTAATTACTTTCGAAATTTTACCTAAATTGTATTTATTTCAATATTCATCAAATTATTATGTTTATTATTAATTACATTTGAGTGATTAAATATATTTTAAGGAAATACTATATTCTGGGACAATCGATAAGTTTTGGCAAAATATCCATCGCCTTACAAAGCCACTCTGAACCATGTTTCCACATATTTAAATTTTTTTCGCAAATTGTTTACAAGTTAACCCTGGTCAAAAGGTCTGCTGGGTTTTGAGCAGTTGCTCATTACAAAGAGAATTTTTAGATTATTATTTATTTGATGGTACACACAAAGCTGATAACATCTTGTTAACTGTTATTAACATATATACCTATGACTGGTTTCACCTGTCAAAGCAATAGAACTACGTGGCCACACCTCTTCCTCTCTTACATATTTTAAAAATGATGTTAAATATAAGGTCTAAATATGGAATAGCCATTTCTTAAACTAAAAGACCTGATTGTTCTAAAGTTGGTAGATATGATAGGTCTTTTATAAGTCGTTACTTTGGCACTTGCAAAACAAGAAGGTTATTTTTCCTTCATCGCACTAGTGCAACACCATAACATTAGCAGGAAACTGTCACAATATATATTCAGACCATAGGATTCACTTTCATTTACAACTTGACGTGGAAACTCAATCTTACTCAATTCTGCAAGAACTGTTACATCAGTCGAATTCCAGTCCAATTTCAAGGTAATTTTTATTCCACTTCTTTTTAAGTGCCAAACACCTTCATTACACTTCCCCTCTATACGGGTAATAGTTATGTAATCTAAGGACAAAACACTTGGAAGTTTTTAAGAATGTATCTGTCGCTTATGTACTAACACGAGCTACGCGTATAGTTACTGACGGAGCATGCAGGGAATCTTTCTTTAATGTGCATTTATTACCAGCACCTTACTACTCATGGCATCTCTCATAGCCGTCAGATTATATATATATGATACACATTACTTTCCAAGAGCGAAGTTCAAACCCACCCTGGTTCATTCTTTCAAAAGTAAGATGGTACAACTTTTTTCCCAATCTTATGCACTTTTGCCGTAAAATTCAGGTTGGTCCTACCCCAATGTCTTACTATGAAAGGCAATCACCCTAATTTTCCCGAAACAACCGAAGAGAAACAAAACAACCAACACCATAAGGATATTCCCCGGACTGAGCAGTCTATGTCGAAATTCTAGCCGTCATAAATTTGGCGTTGAGTTTTATTCTTTCAGAAGATGACGTACTCACGCCGTCCTTTATTTCGTTGGGTCCTTACCGTCATGCCCTGTTCACGGGAGTAATCGGTGTTCGAAAATCCTCGCATTGGGCGTGCCGCGGTTGCTATCCACTGTCCCCTATATGTCCTGTGCTAATCGTTGGGGAGCCTCGCCTGCCCAGCGACCTTCCAGTTATTTTAACCCTATTTCGCTATATCCTGATATCTTAATTATCAGTCTATATATCGGTTCATGTACATGCTGCTCTGGATGGGCATACATCGTTAGATCATCAAAGAGTAGGAGGGTGTGGAGGGAGGTCTCATGTTTTCTTTTGGTTCTAAAAACAAAGTTATAAAAATTTTCACAAATTTTTTTGTTTGGTCATTGCTCATATTTAGATAAACAAATTTATCATATTCATAGGCTCCAATTGTAACTAGTATGCCATTTATACTTAAACATTATTGGAATGCAGTAAAACCACGTTCGATGCTCCTTAATTTAGTTAAATCACACAGAATGAAAAGCTAAAAATTGTTTGTAACTGTACGATTCCAGGCGATTGGGCGTGCACAGTTCCAAGCTAGGGGGGCGCTTAAACATTTTAACTGGAAGCTTTTAATATTTATTTATGATTGTATATGATATATATATATTATTTCATATATATATTTATATATATTATCTATAACATTCTATAATTATATAATTATTTCAATTTCTAAATTATAAACTTTGATGCAGAGATAATTCAAATAAACATTATTTAGAAACATTTGCAAACAAGTAACAGAGGTCCAAACGTTTTCAACAAATGCTTGATTCTCTCACTACTACAAAAATTCTTTTAAAAATTCAGATCGAATCACCTCCAAAAGTTGATATTAAAGAAGTAATTTCCTTGGGTTCAAGGCAAAATTTTATCAACTGCTGTGTTTGATAACACTAATCGATAATTGACAGAACACAATTTTTCTGGTGTTACACTCATATAGCCCAGCCCGTATTAACCTGTCGTTCCTTCCACAGTAACGTTCGTAGCCGGTCGTTCGATCCTTCGCGGAGTTATGGAAAGAGCGCTCTACTGTATTGGTTGGTGCATGACTGGCGTTTAGTAACATTAACAGTCTTTTTCGTTCTACGAACAGAAGAGTTCAGTCTTCCTTTAAGACTTGGGAGACAGACAAGATCTTTTTAGTTCTTCCCTACCTCAGTTTTTTGTCCTTCCTAAACTTTTTAGCACCAAAAGTTCAGCTCTTCTTCTGATGCCTCTACTAAGCTTGTTAAAAGCTATTCAAATGAAGATGTCTCTTTCCTTTAACTTCACTCGATTGTTATTGAGCGGGCATGTGGAAATGAGTCTAATTTGTAATGAACTAGCAGATTGAATTTTCAGTTAGAAAGATCGTAATTCCAAAACGCAAGAGACTCTATAGTGACATGCAGATACAAGATTATTAAGGATCTTCTCCAAAACTCCGGGGATTTGTTGCTGGGGTTGCTGCGGTGGTGCTGCCTGACCAACATCATTGTAATTCAGATCAAGTCCATGTTAGCTCGCCGATTTGGATTAGCTTTCTTTTAACACATTGCAATACGGTGATGTTTCTTCATCTTTCCGATTGGTCCTAGAACCATTTCCACGCTGTGTTGATAGTGCTGCGAGGCTTTTTGACGTACTCCAAAGGTCTTGGATTGGTAGATCATTTACAACTGCAGTCTTAACTATAGGCAGAGTACTTCGTTGATCATAGCTATTATGAATGACGACATTACATTGGGCCGCTGAATGCAAGCTTGAAAAGCGCTTTTCTCTGTTGGTTGCCGTTATTTCCTTCAATAGAAAGGTTTTAATGCTTGCATCAATTCGTACAAAGTGCTCCGTTAAACCTCAGATGCACTTGTCTTTTGTTTCAGAACCACTTTGGTCTCGGCATAGGCTTGGGATGTTTGGCGATAATTTTCTTCTCAACCGACTCGGCGAAAAAAACCGTAATCTATGTCTTAAGGTCGCCCACCAGTCTAAAATGGCGGATTTCTGTCATTTGTGTTCAATCATTTACTACTAGGTTTAGTTGTGTTGGAAAGCAATGATAAAAAGACAACAATGCTTTTCTCTTACTTTTCCGCAATATTTGCTGTGGACACCTCCTTCTTTGCGTACGACATTTCGTAGAACAGCATCCGAAAACCAAGCCCAACGCATTTCTCGGGATCCAGTTCCTCGGTCGTGACAAAATCGTCAATGGCTTTGCAATGGTTTTTTGCGTCAAGCGTTTTCAGTTCTAGCCAAAAATTCTCTCTTGATGTTCATCGGAACTCTGTCGAAATTAAGGACGCAACCTATGGAATAAATTGTTCATTTTCCAGAATATCAGCGGTTCATCTTGCTAGTAAGCTATACGCGCCAGCGCTTCTTTTACCTTATTAACGATGGCTTCCTTTATAGTAGTACCACATAGAGAAATGATATCATTCTGAATCTGAACTGATTGATATGTGCATTTTTTTCCCCTTCAAATGCGTTTTTTCCGTCGCTGATTCCGCATCTATTCGTTTAAAGAGCACAAATCTGGAAGCACTCACCTCATCATGATGTTACATCGAAGCGGTAAATCGTGACCGGTGACCAGAAAATGGTCACACATGAAACGTATTGAGGGTTAATATTGTTTTTATTTTACTTCTGATGATTTTGAGTCCTATGAGTTGGTCACAATCGAAATCTGCGTCCTTAATATTTAATAGGGCTGTAGTTGTGAGTATATTCTCTGGTCGAATCCAACCTGTTGAAGCATTCCCGCAATGGCCATCCTTAGTTCCAGTGTGCGTTTAGGATTTATTAGATTCCAGATATTATCCCATGACTCGCAAACGCGAACATTGGCAATCGTATAGTTTTCTCGGAAAGGAAGACATTTTCATCTTGTTAAGAACTATCTAAAGCCAGCAAACACAAGGAAAATGTAGAAACGGAAAATGAGTAAAAGAGTAAAGTATTACCCAATTCCGAGTTCTACACCGACGAAGGCAGAACTCAATCAGCATTCACTTGTTTTTGGTAGTCAAACCGTTTACAATTATTATTAAAAGCTGAAATTTCTGCTCGGTTCTCTGCTCTCATAACAGCGTGAATCATCTCAGTGACGTTATTGAATGGAAATGTCGTGCGAAATGGACCGATCTCCAGACTGACTGTTCACCTGTGTCATAGAGAGGGCTGTTGGCAGTATATAGGAATTCTGTTTCTTTCTGACATGAAACCAACACAAACTCAGTCATCTCAACATTAGAATGGTTGCGACCATTCAAATAAGAAGAACGAAGTCTCTTAAAGATATTGGTCAATTTGGCTGAAACTTAAGCATTTCCAACCATGTGACCATCAGTAAGAACAATTAAAATACAGGCGAAGTAATTTAAAGTTCCGCTTAACTTTCAGTATTACATGCGGTTACTCTGCAATTAATGTTAAACCAATCAAGCTACTGAAATTATCTATATTATATATATATATTATTATATATATATATATTATATATCTATATTATATATATATATATATATATATATATAAGTATTATATATATATATACTAAGATATAAATATATATATATATTATATATAATATATATATATATCATACTAATATACGTATAATATATATATAATATATTAATATATGATCATATATATTATATTATATATTATATTATATATATATAATATATATATATATAAAATTAAATTTTTTCTTTTCATTTTTTTTTATTTCTTAGGAAATGTTCGGGAAGCTGGTGCGGGTGCGGTTGGCCGATCCAAGAGAACCCCGCACCAGTCACCGCACTCGTCACCGCGCCGTTAATTTTTTCTCAGTGGCTCCGCCGCACCGCACTTTTACTTTTTTTCTTCCGCACCGCACGCACCGCACCAGGTCGCTGAATTTTTTTGCATTGCGCACCGCACCGCACCGCCAAGAGGATAGAACAGCTCATTGCACTGTCACACCGCAACCGCACCCGGCTGCGTCGGCCGACCCTAATATATATATATATATAATATATATCATATAATATCTATACTATATATATATATATATATATATTAATATTATAGTATATAATATTTATATTATTATATCATATATATATTACTATGTCCCTGCTCCTAAAAAAGAATAGCCAATATTTATTTTAGTTATTATTATTTTTTTCTTAATGGTTCCTAACTAAAATTTTTACAGGATTCCAAAAATGTATTCCTTTTCGCTGTGCTATTGTAGTTTTTGAGATATGTGTTTTTTTTTTTCACAGGGCACAGTCGCTCTCACTTGACCAAGTCATGCCACAATGTGTTTTTCCCACATGAGTTTTGAGATACTGAGTTGTGTTTTAAACCAAATATCACCTATTATTTGGAAAAGGGTATTAATTACACCGCAGAAGTAATGGGCTCCGAGGCCGACGGGAACACAGGGGGGACTATTTCCTACCCCGTACGGCAGGAGGGCGGAGAAACCCCCCGCGACACCCAAATATCAAAGGAGGGTTCTCCGCCCCTCCCCGGAAGGGGGGAAAATAGTCCCTACCCATAGTTCCCCGGAAGGCGAGAGACCCGACTCCTACCATCTTTGCGGGTTACCCTTGGGTATTCTTTAGTTTAAAAAAAAGTTAACTATACTAGAAAGTCTATTTATTTTAACGAGTTACGTATAAAAGGTCTCTAAATAGGCTTTTTTCCTCATATTACCTATATATTAAATAAGTTTTTTTTTTTTACATTCTTCCTGATGTTAAATTTTACGAGGATTCCAAAATTGTATTCCTTTTCCTGTAGCTATGGTAGTTTTTTTTTCTAACATCTCCCTAACTATATTTTACCTGAATTCAAACACAAACATCTACCTCTTCACGGTAGCTGCTGTAGTTTTTTTGATTTATGGATTGTGGCTCTTCTAGAGGATGACATATATATATAGTATATATATATATATTATACTATACTATATTATATATATATTATATATATTATAAAATATATATATATAATATATCATATATATAATATATAATATATTATTACATATATATATATATATGATCTATACTATATATATAATATAATATATATTAATAATGTATTTATAATAATATATTTAGATATATAATTAGATATATACATAGTTATTAAATAATTTCTATAAAGCTTTAACTGCTATAAAATGAGAATTTTAATTAAATTATTAATACTTTATACATTTTTTTAAAAAGTTAATTAACTAAATATATACAAATATTATTATATTACATATATAAAATATATACATATATAAATTATATTATCTTATAATATAAAAAATAAATATATACAATACTATAATATAATACCAGTCTAAGGGTTTGTCTCATGAGATCGTTTATATGTGCTCTGGGGTAATGATTAGCCAATAATAATAATACTAAAAACACCAATATAAGATTTGCAAGTAAGCTTTGTTGATTGGCTTCCTAAAATAGGTGATGCAATTTTTATTGTTTTGTTTTTTTTTTATGATTTTTTTTAAATCCTGTAGAAACAGAATAGACTGGATTGTCGAATCCGGATTCGGAATCGAGCTCCGAATCCGAATCGGTTATGTGTAGAAAATGTTCGAATCCGATCCGAATCCAGCACCTATCGGGATTCGCAATCCGAATTCCGAATCCGGTGTGTGGAAATGTTCGAATCCGAATTCCCGAATCCCAGTCCCGGACCTTCGGATTCGAACCCGAATCCGAATCCGGATTCGAAAGCTCGATCCGGATTCGAATCCGAATCCGGATTCGGATCTAACTAACACGTGTATCATATATATATAATATATATATATATATATATAAAAAATTAAATATATAATATATATTATATATTTATATATCGATATCTGGCAATAATTTTACTAAACTCCGCCCACAATTTAATAACCACCATTGGGATATATGAGTCTTAGCAGTAATAACATGCACTCCAGTGCCCAATTGTTCTTCCCTTTTGCGCTTATATCCACAATTTTTCTTAAATCTGCAGCAAGCTCATCGTTTTAAAATGTTATAAATGTCAACCAGATAACACTTTTTAAAAGAAAAATAAACTGGGGAAATATTGACAGCCACATTGATTAGTCAGGGAAGCATTAAAGGCCATTGAAACATTCCTCGGGGATTGAAGTTGGTGTCGTCACGGAATTGCCGGCCGTTTTGATGTACTGTCTCCTTTCTTCATAAATTTTTGTAACCTTCTCGAGTTTTTTAAATCAAATTTTAAAATTTTGTTGAGACAGATGAAGTAAGGTACAGTTTTTTTCTTTCTACGAATCTTGGTTATTGAGCGTCTGCTTCAAACTCTACTCTGTTAACTCCTACTATCTCTTTCAAATTTTTTAAGCCGAAGGCAGTTGGCAATGTTTGCAATGATGATGTTTGTTCCCGTGTCTTTGTGATTTGAAGTTTCCGAAATTCGGTATCTATGGCTCAAGCATAACTGTCAATCTGCCGACTAATTTCATCGTATTATGTATATATATGTCTCCTAACTCAAATGCTATCCTAGAATTCTTAAACTACGTTAGGTTCCAATTAGAAACCACATTCTCTATTCTTACATTTCCTTAGAAATCAATCTCTCCTGGTGATTTCACGTTCACCTCGGCACAATTGCTTTCCTCTAAATATCAAGATAAAGTTGTTGAACTTGCTACGACTTTTATATCCAGAATTACCAGGTGCAGCTCCCTAACCGTATCTCTGATCATCTTTAAGATGAATCCAACGGATCTAGACCTTTTCCTTAATCTCTAATCCTTCTTTCTCTTTAAATTCTTTCCTCCACTGGTTCTTCCGATTCACTCTCATATCTGTTTTACTGTTCTATTCTCTTCAGTCTTCTGCAAGAGGACCCCCCACCTACAGCGAGGAAACGTTTTGGCACTTCCGATGCTCCAATAGTACGACCGCAGGCCCGACGACTTGCATGTGTACTTCTTTGATTTCCCATAGAATAGACTACAGCTTCATGGAAGCGCGGTCCTAGGGAGTTGTGCAAGCGCGAGCTAATCTCTTCTGGCATGGAGGTTTGGTGTTGCGCCCATGTGACCTTTACCTTTCAACATACCTAGCAACTTTGGTTTAACTTGTTTGTTCCTCGTGCTATTAGCCGACGGGACGTGCCTTTAGGAATTTATTGTCATCTTCAAATCCAGAAACCTTTTTGAACTTATATTTCATCCAAATCCGGCAAAATTTATTCTACCATGACAATAAAAAATTCTTTTCTCAGTAGGAAATGCAATAATTATACTGGCTCTCTTCCTCACGTCCTTTCTGACATTTTTCGAAAATGTTACTCTTTAGATTTGCTCTTCCTCTTTCCTCCTTCGCAGGATCGACAGCACCTTCCCCTAAAAGCTGAATTCTTTGCCTCAACCATTTGTTCTAATTCCACCTTTAGACATTTCCAGTGTATTCCTTTCTCTCTCCACCTCCTCCACTACTTATTTATGTGAATAGTGTAATTTATTTTAAAGGATTTTTTTGTCTACCTTATTATATATTATATTTAAATTATATTTATATATATATATATTTTATTTATTATATATATATAATATTATATATATATATATTAATATATATATACTATATATTATAATTATATATTATCAGTGCGGCTTCAGCGTAGGCAGAGTAGAGGCAACCGCCTACTTGACATTATATTCTGTACAGATAGTGATGCAAGTAATGCATTATCTTTATATATATATTATATATATATTATATTAATATAGATATATATTATATATTTATATATAATATATATTATTGATATATATAATATATATATTTATATATTCTATCATATATTATATATTATTAAATTCATTCGAAGGGCGACTGTTGGGCGACCTCGTGAATTCAACTCGTATTTCTTTCTTTAATATTAGACGATCAGCGGAACTATTAACATTCCAGGTTAACAAAAAATAATTCCGTTTTCTTTAAAGCTCTAGGCAAACTCTGTATTTGCCTTGTGACTTTGCAGTCATTTTTTTTTAAAATCCCATTTAAATTACTTAGCAAGAAATAATAATAACTATAATTATTTAATTAACTAATTAGTTATTTTTATGCAACTTGATCATCTCTTTACCGACTTATTTAATTTATAAGTTTCATAAAAGTTATTGACTCATTTGTGCAATCAGAGCTTGCCAGACCGCTTGGATGTGTCAGTTTTAGCATGTTACTATAAATTTGCCTCGGCAGACAAGTCGTGTTTTTGCTGCTATTAGTGGGATGTATCTGTGTGAGTTAGTTATAATACGCTTTTCATATTAGTTATTCTATTAAATTTATTGCTGTTTTGTGCTGTTTTATAGAATGAGCTGTTAGATTTTGTAATATGGGTTATTGGATTTCGTATTCAATTAAGTCTTCATTAAATTTGCTAATTCTTTCCTGAGTGTTGGATGCTAGTTAAAATCCAAGAGTTGGAAGAATATGTGCTACTGACAAGTCAGTGATTTATTATGAAATTCAAAAAGAGAACATTTGATCTTTTCAAAAATAATGTTGCGGTAACTTATATTAACTTTTCATATGTAAGATATATATATATTATATATATATATATATATATATAATATATATTATATATATATATATTAATATATATATATAATATATATATATATTATATATTGATATATATATATTATATACTATATATATATAAATTTTTATTGTATAATGCTAAATAAATATGTATAAACTATAGTATTATTATATATTGTGGTATATTGTAATAAAGAAACATTATATATACTAATATTTATAGTATATGATTTATATATATATATATATATTATAATATAGCTATAAACTCTATCTTATTATTATTGTTTAAACTACTATATCAGATGACCTAACCAAACACACTTGTATCACACTCACCTTATATATCCATTGGGTTGATTAGTAACTCTCTCTCGTCCTGTTATATCAGTGGTGCAACATCTAGCGTGGCCTCTCAGTCTTATTATAATTTATTAATTATTTATACTTATAAATATCTATATATCTATAATAATCTATATCGATGTACTCGATACTCTAACCTTGATAACCTATATATTTGTTCTTATATATCTATATATATATAATTTTGGATTTTGTTATTAAAAGTTTTTCTCTAAACAGTGCAATACTAATAGTATATTATATAAATTATTTATATTTATATATATATATATATATATAATATATATATATATAGTATATAATCCAAGCAATTTTTTCGCTGAGAAACATTTCTACAAATGTTCATTATTAATATTGAGTAATATGAAGACTGCTGTATAATTATATATTCGTCATAACCATTCTTAAACCCTCGTGATTTGCTTCACCCTAGTTGTTTTGCTTTAAATACGTCAATTTA